>SZWC01002723.1:92162-107990 GCA_023375785.1 Penium margaritaceum
TGTCTTCTTGTCTTCTGGTCTTCTTTGGTCTCTTCTTGCGTCTTCTTGGCACGTCTCACGCCCCTTGGCAGCGTCCTCCTTGAGCCGGCAGCGTTGGGGGAGCCGCCAAAAGTCCCCAAGGTGTAGTCCTCTCTCGTTTTATAGCTTCATCAAGCTTTGAGAGCCCCTGGTCTTCGGAAGAAGTGCTATCCTAATTTCTTGGTTGAAGGAGGGAGGGAGGGAACCTCAAAGAGAAGCGAAAACTTGGTGGTTTGGGAGTGGGAACTCCCTACCCCGTCCTAAAACTATTCCCTTAGGTCCCCTGGAGTTGAGGAGAGGCTGTGGAGAAGAAGCTCCAAAAAATAGAGCTCTTCTCTAGCTTCCTAACGCCCTTTACGGTGCTTCAAATAGTGAAGCGTAGATGCCGTAGTCCCTTCTGGCATTTTTGCTGCTTCTTGCAGCTATCGACGGTGTTTCATCTATGTCGTAGCCGCCGTTTCCGTCGAACTGTTGGTCGCGCGGGTCGTCTGGCTCTCAGATCACTATAACGTGTCGTGTCTCTAGCTCTTGCTCTGAAGTCGTCGTCAGAGTTTGCAGAATGGCGTTCTCAGTTCCCGGTGTTACCCCCTTCGCAGGACTGAGGGGCAATCGTCATCAACGACCCAGAGCAGGGAGACTCGAATATTTTGAGTCTCCGGAGGCCCATATCCGTTTTTAACCAAACCCCTGGTTTTGGGACGCAAACCGGGGGTTTCTACCTCGAACTCGTGTGTTCGCACGAGTTATTTTGTTTATTTTATGTAGAAGTTCGTCGTAAACGAACTTCGATTTCCATTTTGCCGTTCTGGCACGAAATCGTCACGTGCGAGGCACGCTGGCAATTTCACGCTAGCTCTCTCTTCTCATCCTCGCTCCCCCAATCCCTCATCCTCGCTTGCTGGTTTGCAAGGAGGGCAAGGGGGGGCGAGGGCACGAGGTCACGCGGCCTCGCCCTCGAGGCCCTCATGGCCCCTCAGCCACCAATCGCGCTGAGGCCGCGATCGGCGGCTAGTGGATGGGCAGTCGATGGCCGGCCGGTCGGTTGGCCGGCCGCCGGCCGTCCAGCCGGCCGGCAGCGAGCTGACCGGCGGCCAGCCCTGGCTGACGTGAGGGGTGGTGCACAACCACCCCTCGCTTCAGCGAGGAGGGAGGGCTGAACCGGCCCTCCTGCTACAGTGAAATACATGAAATATATTACAGTCGTGCCCACTTTCGCTCAAAAAGCACAAAACATGGGCATCGTTATCATGTCAGTTTCGACTATGGACAGCGCGTATAAATCGACCGCAACGATGGACATATAACAACTCCGTCCATGAATAAAATCCAAACCCCCCAGTGTAACTAGGGGGTTTGTCGTTTACTTGCTCGGGCATCTGCCGGACCCCGCTACCGCGGGGCCCGGCAGATGCCCGGGCAAGTAAAAAATTAAAACCCGAACCCCCGAGTGTAACTAGGGGGTTTGTCGGATATTGGGGGGGGTTGCGAGATGCGGCGCACTTTGTCACGAGTTTTGGAGTTCGCATTGCGACCTTCAAAAGTCGCGACAGGGTTACAACTGACATCGGCGATGCAAGTGTCAGCGTCGTCCACTTTGCCCTTGAAGTCGGCAAAGTCCGACTTTGAGGGCGTGGGTACAGTTCTCTTTTTTTTCCGTTTTTGCTCGCACGACGAAAAGCATGGGCACCGATGTCTTGTCGTTTTCGACCATGGGCATGCTTTTTGTTTCTCACTCTGGACGCCGCGTNTTGGGTGTGAGGTACATGTTGATGACGGTGACTTTGGTGAGAATTGGCAAATGATATTTCCTCCAGACCTCTATGGCTTCTTGGATTTGGCTCTTGATGATTTCCCAAATTGCGGGCGATGTGGTACCCTGGTCTAGAAACAGACCTAGCACTCGTTGGGGTTGAGTGGTGTGTTGATATGTTGTGCTTACTAGTGTTTCTAAGTTAGGTCCTGCTGGGAGAATGAAGGTTTTTGATGCGTTGGCTTTGAGGCCCATGAGGTCTTTACATTCTGTGAGAATTTCAGATGCCATGTCCAGGGCTTCTTGATCTTTGGCGAAAATGGTGGTGTCATCTGCATATGCACCGGAAGTGGGGATGGATTTTTTGGTTCGAACAGGTTTTGGTACTTTTGTCCTGAGTAACTGGTTAAGAGGTTCCATGCCAATGATGAAAAGGAGAGGGGCTAGTGGGCATCCTTGATGGACACCGGTGAGGGTTGTGATTTGAGGGGATTGATGACCATTAATGAGGAAGCTGGTACGTGTGTTTGTAAGGGTGGATTTAATCCAGGTGATGAAAAGTGTTGGAAAACCCATGGCTTCCATTGTTGCNCGTGAGGGGTGGTGCACAACCACCCCTCGCTTCAGCGAGGAGGGAGGGCTGAACCGGCCCTCCTGCTACAGTGAAATACATGAAATATATTACAGTCGTGCCCACTTTCGCTCAAAAAGCACAAAACATGGGCATCGTTATCATGTCAGTTTCGACTATGGACAGCGCGTATAAATCGACCGCAACGATGGACATATAACAACTCCGTCCATGAATAAAATCCAAACCCCCCAGTGTAACTAGGGGGTTTGTCGTTTACTTGCTCGGGCATCTGCCGGACCCCGCTACCGCGGGGCCCGGCAGATGCCCGGGCAAGTAAAAAATTAAAACCCGAACCCCCGAGTGTAACTAGGGGGTTTGTCGGATATTGGGGGGGGTTGCGAGATGCGGCGCACTTTGTCACGAGTTTTGGAGTTCGCATTGCGACCTTCAAAAGTCGCGACAGGGTTACAACTGACATCGGCGATGCAAGTGTCAGCGTCGTCCACTTTGCCCTTGAAGTCGGCAAAGTCCGACTTTGAGGGCGTGGGTACAGTTCTCTTTTTTTTCCGTTTTTGCTCGCACGACGAAAAGCATGGGCACCGATGTCTTGTCGTTTTCGACCATGGGCATGCTTTTTGTTTCTCACTCTGGACGCCGCGTGCAGTTCGGTTTTTACTATGGACCCCGCGGATCTATCAACCAAAACGATGGACTCCAGAGTATTTATGCCCTTTGGAGAATAAGCCCGGTCCCCCCTTACCTCAAAAAAATAAGCCTCATTCGCCCCTATCGTAGAACAATAAGTTTGATTCTCCCTTGCCTCACAACAATAAGCCTTATTCGCCCCTTCTACATGGACGCGACTTTGTAGGCGTGAAAAATAAACGATATACCCATGTATTTTGCCAAAAGCCAACATGTTTATGTCGCTCGGATGCAGCGTCGACATGCTGACGTCATTATTTTTTACCCAAAAAATCACAGTCATTCATGGAGGGGTTTGTGATTTTTTTAAGTGGTTTGCGGGGAGTTTGCATGGGGGGTTTGAGACTCCCCGTGTGTTGAAAGAGAACCTGCTGGTCCCCGCTATAACGAGATCTAGCAGGTGCCCAGGCAAAAATAAAACCCCAGAACCCCGTGTGTGGTTGGGGGGTTGGTTTTGTATAGTTTGTATATCAAACATGGATAGAAAGTGTTTTCAAAATGAGAAAAATGACAAATGGTGAGTATTCAACTCCCCATTCTTCAAGCGCCAGGGATTCCTGATGACGGATGTCGGCCAAAATCAGTGGCGCTCAAAGAACCCCCCTCCCCACCCCCCACCCCCGTAGGCCTCGTGTCTGACTAATGTGGGTGGAAGGATGGTTGGGTTAGTTTTGATGAAATTGCTCAGACTTTTGTACCATCTTGAGCATTGAACCTTTTTGCTTCTTAGGATTCCAGGGTGCGATAGAAAGTAGTGACCCATTTTCTTGAAACTATTGGACATACAGGCGACGGTTTTCCATTGTTCGATTGTTGGTTGTAGTAGCCTGGAAACTCTTTGGGTGCTTTGAGCGGCTATTAGAGTTTGTGGACATAACATGCCAAGATCTCCCCCATCTTGGGATGTGATAGCAAGATTCCTGTTAGCAACGCGTAGTTTGCCATCTTTCTTTGTTCCGGAGAGAAAATTGTAGAGAGAGTTCTTTAGTTGGGTTAGGATTTCTGGTGATGGGGGGCAGATGTCTGATCTGAAGAGGTACTTGGGTGTGAGGTACATGTTGATGACGGTGACTTTGGTGAGAATTGGCAGATGATATTTCCTCCAGACCTCTATGGCTTCTTGGATTTGGCTCTTGATGATTTCCCAAATTGCGGGCGATGTGGTACCCTGGTCTAGAAACAGACCTAGCACTCGTTGGGGTTGAGTGGTGTGTTGATATGTTGTGCTTACTAGTGTTTCTAAGTTAGGTCCTGCTGGGAGAATGAAGGTTTTTGATGCGTTGGCTTTGAGGCCCATGAGGTCTTTACATTCTGTGAGAATTTCAGATGCCATGTCCAGGGCTTCTTGATCTTTGGCGAAAATGGTGGTGTCATCTGCATATGCACCGGAAGTGGGGATGGATTTTTTGGTTCGAACAGGTTTTGGTACTTTTGTCCTGAGTAACTGGTTAAGAGGTTCCATGCCAATGATGAAAAGGAGAGGGGCTAGTGGGCATCCTTGATGGACACCGGTGAGGGTTGTGATTTGAGGGGATTGATGACCATTAATGAGGAAGCTGGTACGTGTGTTTGTAAGGGTGGATTTAATCCAGGTGATGAAAAGTGTTGGAAAACCCATGGCTTCCATTGTTGCATAGAGGTGAGTTCTAAGAAGCGTGTCGTATGCCTTTTCAAAGTCCGCAAGGACAAAAGTGAGATTCTCATTCAAGTTTTGTGACCAGTGTTGTAGGTCAAATATACAAGAAAGGGTGTCCTTGATGTTTCTACCATGTACGAACCCAGTTTGTTCTGGGCTAATGATATGTGGTAGAATTTTCCTAAGTCTTGAGGCTAGAATTTTGGCCAAGATTTTGTAGGTAGAGTTGAGGAGTGATATTGGTCTATAGTTCCCAATGTCTGTGTGGTCACCCTGTTTAAACAGGAGGCATGTGACAGAGTCAGTGAAGGTGGGGAGACTTGTGGGGTGTGGGTAGATTGCATACACCGCATGGACGACTGAATGAAAGATTAAATTGAGTATTGGTGTCTAACCAGTTACTCTCATAAAACACCATACTTCCTCTACCAAATTAACCGCCAGGATGATGAATACACAATCAAAACTGTCCAGATCCTGCAGGACCTAAGCATTCTTGAGAGAGACAAGCAACCCATGGATATCCATGACATCAGCCATCTCACCCCAGTTCACTCGGTAAACAATCACTTTGTAGGCTACGCCAACAATGTGCTTCAACCATCCTAGAGGTTGGACACTAAACAACCCAAGCTCATGGGTCTCTATAAAATCCTCCAACAACAATGCCTTGAACCAGTTGTCTATCCCAACAAATGGTTGGAGTGTAACATGTCCTGTCTCCAGCTCCTGCTCTGAAATCATCGTCAGAGTTCGCCGAATGGCGTTCTCAGTCCGCGTCAGGGGTTAACCCCCTTCACAGGACTGAGGGGCAATCGTCATCAATGACCCAGAGCAGGGAGACTTGAATATTTTGAATCTCCGGAGGCCCATTTCCGTTTTTAACCAAACCCCTGGTTTTGGGACCCAAACCGGGGGTTCGAATATTTTGAATCTCCGGAGGCCCATTTCCGTTTTTAACCAAACCCCTGGTTTTGGGACCAAAACCGGGGGTTTTTACCTTGAACTCGTGTGTTCGCACGAGTTATTCCGTTTGTTTTATGTCAATTTTTTTCGTAAACCAACTTTGATTTCCATTTTGCCGTTCTGGCGTGAAATCGTCGCGTGCGAGGCACGCTGGCGATTTCGCGCCAGCTTTCTCGACCTAACCCTCGCTCCCCCTATCCCTCGTCCTCTCCTACTCGTTTGCAAGGAGGGCGAGGAGGGGGCGAGGGCACAAGGCCACGAGGACTCGCCCTTGAGGTCCTCGTGGCCCCTGAGCCGCCGATCGGGCTGAGGTCGCGATCGACGGCTGATGGCTGGCCGGCCGGTGGCCGGCTGGTCACTTGGCTGGCCGCCGGCCGTCCAGCCGGCCGGCAGCGAGCTGGCCAGCGGCCAGCAAAGTGCTGGCCGCCGGCCAGCCTTCGCTGACACGAGGGGTGGTACGCAACCACCCCTTGCTTCAGCGAGGAGGGAGGGCCGAACCGGCCCTCCCGCTACATTCCTCCCCACTTATTATGAACCGTCCTGGTTCATGAACACAAGCAGGATTGTAAGTCAGTGAGTCATCAACATTGTGAAAGAAAACTAATAATTTCAATCACGAGCTAGACATGAACACATGCATGGTACTTAGACCTAAGCTGCAGCTTGTAGGTTATCACGGCTAGCGGCCTCCCCCCTTTAGGCTGGAGCGTCCACGCGACAACCATGTTGGACGTCCCCAACCTCCTATGGTCGCTGTCCATGAATGTTGTCCTGTGGGAATGTTGTTCACTTTTTCCGCGTTTAGGTGGTACCTCCTGCTACGCGTTGATCAGTGCGAGCTGCAAGCTTGCTCCAGTACTCGTTGACCACCCCAGTGGGCAACCGAGATTTGGGCTCCCATGAATTATGTTCAGGTCCACAACCAGCCCAATGAACGAGGTACTCCCTGAAAACGCGCGACCGAAGAGTACGCTCTTGGTGCTGGAGTAGGCGAAGGACCTCGGGTTGGCCGTCGGCAGCCAGGACCGCAGGCGGTGGCTGGACAGTTCCTTCTGCTGTACATGGAGCTAGTAGGCTCACATGAAACACGTCATGTACCTTCATACTCGGCAGAAGTAGCAATCGGTATGCCACTGGCCCGATGCGTGCCACAATAGGAAATGGCCCAATCCACTTCCGTAGAAGTTTTCTTTCCCCTAGCGACTTCAGCCGAAGGTTTCTAGTGCTAAGCAGCACTTTGTCACCGATGTCAAACGAGACCTCCCGACGTCCTTTGTCGGCATATGCCTTTTGTCGCTGCCGAGCTGCTTGAAAGTGACCCTTCGCCTCCTATAACAAGGAGTCGATGCGCTCGGCAAAGGCTTGAGCGGAAGGAACCTGCCCTCCTGTACTCCCACTCTTCACCAATGAAGAGGGTACCACTGGATGCCGAGCACTGTTCAACACGAACGGTGTGAACTATGTGGACTCGTTCACAGAGTTGTTCATCGCAAACTCTGCCGGTGCTAGGAATTCGTCCCAATCATGCATGGCAGGGTCCACCTACATGCGGAGCATCTGCTCCAGAGTGTGATTCATGCACTCTGTTTGTCCGTCAGTTTGAGGGTGAAATGCTGTCGACATTTGTGACTCAGTGCTGAAGTCTTCGTGCATCTTTTCCCAAAACTTACTAGCAAATTTTTTATCTCAATCGGAGATAATGCGCAACGGCAAGCCGTGGTACTTTACGACACCCTCAAAGAAGAGACGAGCGGTCTCCTCTTCGTTCACGTCAATGGTTGTAGGAATGAAGTGTGTCATCTTCCTCAACACATCCACAACCACTAGCATTGCATCATGGCCACAAACCATGTCCGGAAGACCAGTAATGAAGTCCATGCTGACGCACTCCCATGGAGTCCCACGAATGGGAAGCTGTTGGAGGAGTCCAACAGGCTTCTTCTTGCTAGCCTTACTCCAAAGACATGGGTCGCATGTCATGCAATACTTACGGACATCAACACTCCAACCTGGCCACCAATAGTGGTCCGAGAGTACCTCTCTGGTCTTTCGGGGTCCCACATGACCTGCTACCTGCAGTTCGTGGAACTGGAAGATAACCTTTGCTCGAAGGTCTCCCAAGTTTGGCACAACAACTTGTTCTCCGTGCCAGAAGATTCCTGCAGCCTCCACGAAGCCCTACTTGTCTAGATTTCGAGAGTCTTGAAACCAAGAATCCACACAGTATCCCATCTGGATCCTGTTGACAAAACCGTTGTAATGGATAATCTCTCGTGGTGGTTGCCGCATAGGTGCAGGGGGATCTCATGGTTGTAGTGTTGCTCTTGCAATGGCCATAAAACACCCACTGACCTCGGTGGTTGCTTTAATTCCCACATGATGTCGGCTTAGTGGATTGGCCACATTGATGTATCCTGGCCCATATTCCCATGTGAACGAGAATCGACTCAGGTATTCACTCCAATGCGCCTGTCGTCTTGACAGGTTTGGTTGCGTTTGGAAAACCACCACAGGATTATGGTCGGTCACGACCGTCACACCCCCTTCAGCACCCTCGAGGTAGCAACGCCACATCTTGAAAGCGTCTACTACCGCAAGGAGCTCTTGATCCCTAGTCGTGTACCGCATTTCCACGAATGAGCTTCCGGCTCTCATACGCAACTGGGTGACTGTTCGACATGAGCACGGCTCCGAGTCCTACTATCAATGCATCACATCGAACCTCCCACGGTTGCGATGGATCCGGAAGAGCTAAGACGGGCGCCGTGGATAGGAGTTCTTTGACCTTGAGAAAGGCGTTCTTGCAATCAGATGTCCATTCCCAACGCACGTCTTTTCGTGTGAGCCTGGTTAGCAGTGCTACCACGGTCGAATACCCTTCCATAAACCATCGAAAGTAGTTTGCCAGGCCGGGGAAAGACCGTGTCTGCCCAACATTTTCGGGGCGTGGCCAGTCCACAACGGCTTGGACCTTTCGTGGGTCGACACGGATACTGTCCTTGCCAACGATGTGTCCAAGGTATTGGAGTTCATCTTGTGTAAACTTGCACTTGCTCACTTTTGCATAGAGCTTGTGTTCCCCAAGGATTTCGAGAACATCGCGCAGATGTTCTATGTGCTCTACCATTTATTTGGAGAAAACCAGGATGTTGTCCAGGTAAACCAAGACAAACTGTTCAAGTTGCTTGGAGAACGTTCGGTTCATTTCTCCTTGGAAGGTTGCCGGGGCATTCGTAAGCCCGAAGCATAACACTCGAAACTGATAGTGTCCCATGTACGTTCGAAACGCGATTTTGGGCACATCATCTTCCGTGATGCGGATTTGATGGTACCCTTGAGACAAATCCAAGGACGAAAATACTTTTGCGCCTTAGAGTTGGTCAAAAAGGTCCTCAATCCGTGGTAAGGGGAATCAATTTTTCACCGTCAGCTTGTTCAACGACCGGTAATCCACGCACATGCGTAAACCACCGTCCTTTTTGTTCACAAAAAGGATCCACGCACCGTACGACGAGCTATTGGGCTCGATCCACCCCTTTGCAAGGTTCTCTTTGATTTGGCGTTCGGCCTCTCGCCTTTCTGCTGGATTAAGGCGATACATGGGTCTGAACGGAGGAGTCACCTCCAGTTGCAGCGGAATTGTGTGGCCCATGTGTCTTTCTCGTGGAAGCCCAGCCGGTGGATCTTGGAATACATCCGAGAACTCCGCCAATAGAGATTTGATCTCTTGTGGCATGTCTTCCGTCATGTCGTCCTCAACTTTCTGCAGCTCAGCCAAGAAGTATCGACAACCTTGTCGAATACGTCTCTTGACCTGCATTGCAGACAAACTAGCATGGACTGTGAGTCGGATCGGTGATAATTCCGTACTCGGAATCAACGTAAAGTGGCGTTGTCCTTTTCAGAGGATCAAACGCTTTGATTCAAAGCACATTAGTGCCTTGTTGTCACGGAGCCGGGGGTCGCCTAGTACCACGTCAAATGGGTCAAGAAGGTTGAGTACCTTCAATGTGACACTCTGTGTGGACCCTTGAATACAAATTTCCGCCTTACAAGTACCAATCACGGGTACCATACGGTTGTCACCGACAACAACTGCGTCGTTTGATGGCTCTGCCTCAAGCCAACCTGTCGGGTAAAGCCAAGGCTAACAAAAGAGTCATCCCCTCTAGTGTCAGAAAGTACGTTCACGGGAGCACCAGCTAGGTGTCCTTTGAACTGCATCGTCATGTTGTCCCCACTCTTCCGAGTGAACAAACTCGATGACGGCAAGCCGAGTTTTTGATAAACACGGAATCTGTACGACGAGCGTCGCAACTCCCATGATTCACCCACGCGAGTCCACATCTTATGGGCACGTGTGAATTCGGCTAGCACCTTCCGGTCTTTAAGTTTGACTGGGTCAAAATCGTCGACTAAGGGTACTGTAAACGTGATTGAACTCATTGCTTTGAGGGCATTTGCTTCAATCAATGTGCCACACAACTCTTGCACATTGGTCGGTGTCGCCACCACTAAGCATGTACGATCATGCATCTCGTCCGGAGATGCAAGGTTTAGTGGGCAATGTCAGTCTGCAACTGTAGAATGCGGTTCAACAAGAGGATAAAAGACAGCAGAGAAATTTGAACTCATCAAAAACTCAAATTGTTAAACATCCTCATTTGAAAACATGAACCCACACTCGTGATCCAGTTTTACCCTTGAGTGGTCCCCACTGACGTCACTCAGGGGTGGGGAAAACCCGCCCCACGGCCCTGTCCGTCACCACGGCCGGGCCCATTGCCGCGACCGTGACCCTGTCCACGGCCCCGTCCGCGGCCTCCCGCTGCACCATCCCCACGAGGTGCTACTGCTGCAGCTAACGCCGCAGCCTCTTGTCCACCCCCAGTAGCTAATGGGCACTGAGCCCTAAAGTGGCCCGGTTGCATGCAGTTGTGGCAGAGCCCTTCGCGGAAGGATGTCTTGCAACGCTCACGCGCTGCCTGCAGCTCCTCATTCTCATGGCTGCTCTTATTCTTGGGACCCTTGTATCCACCAGCCTTCTTGGCTGGAGGATTTGCAGGCTGCTTGCCCTTGGTCCCGCCTCGTTGTCCAGCTGACCCACCAGCCCTTGTAGCGTCCATGCGCATGTCACGGCTTTGCTGTGCACGTGCGTTTGGCCGTGCATCAGAGTAGTGCTTCGGGTTCACCGAATACACTTCGCTCATGTAGTCGCGTAACGCCCTCCAGCTTGTCCAAGCTTGGCCAGTGGCTATGGTGGTGGTCTTGTCCTTCAGCTTCTCGCTGGTGAGACCATCACGCAAGTACTCTAGCAGCATGCACTCCGGGTACTTGAAGGTCTGAGTCCCATCGCCCTCGGTGAAGCTCTTGGCTTCTTCCACGAGTGCGCCAAACTCGCTCAAGTAGGATTCGAGCGTGCTGCCCAGCTGCATGAAGTCCTTGATCTTGTGGAAGGCGCGGTGCGCCTCCTCACGTTAGGTGCACTTCTTGTGCATGATCGCGCAGAAGGCCTCCCACGGCATGGGCTGCCGCTCGAGGTGAGCCTGCTGCGCAGTCCACTCCTTGACCACATACTTGAAGAGTTTGTATTCAAGCCGCGTCGTAGCAAGGTCGCCCCACTGGCCGAGTGGAGCCTTGTGGACACGTAGGACATGCTCCATGCAGTTCAGCTAGTCGTTCAGCTTCACGCCCTTCCGAAAAATCTCCACACTGTGGAGGAAGGACGTGTTCATGACCGACCCCGAAGTCGTTGAGGTAGGCAAGTCGTCGCTGCCAACGGCAGAAGCATCCGCAACTGCGGTACGCTGCGCTTGCTGCTGCATCCACACCTGGGTCACACTCTGCAACGCCTTGTCGAGGTCGTGGCATCGGCGGCTTGCCTCATGGGTGGCCAAGTGCTGCAGCTGGCGATCATGGTCAAGGTCCGTGATGCTCTGCCCGACGTGGGCTAGCAGGTTTGCAAACGCGAACTTGAGGTCTGATGTCGTCAGAGCATCGGTGATAGCCTCCAGGGCCTCACGTTGTCCGTGCACCCTTACCCACTGCAAGAGGGTACGGTTCGCGTACACACCTCCAAGGAGTCCCACCTTTCGGAGGAGACTGTCATTGGCGACGACGCTCGAGTGGGCGCTACCTTGCCCCGTTGCGGCCGCATCGTAGGAAGGAGGGTCTGCCCCCATTCCTCTGAGTGGTGCCGTATCTCCACCATCGGTGGTGATCTTGAGTCGGCTTGCGGCCTCGGCAGCAAACTCCGCCAGCCTACGGCGGTCATCGCGAATTGCCTTCGCGGCGACTTTGTCTAGCTTGTTCTTGCGGGAACTTCCGGTGTGGCTGCTTTCAACGCCCTTGCTGCTCTCGGTAGTCTCGCAACCGTCGGCAGCTTTAGGCGATGCGGCGGGCGTCTTGCCCTTCTCAAGCAATCGGCTCGAGTTTGTCGCACGACGATGGCGATGGTCGCGATCCTCGTCGCCTTCGCCATCGTCGGCGACGTGCTCTTCGTCGGGGTATCCCCCCGGGAGATCCTCCTCCATCTCATCGTCCGTCGCGTGGGGGTCGTCCACATACGCATCGACGTGCTCGTCGAGCACCATTTGGCCTCCGCACGCTGCTTGGTATCGCCGACGTTGGCGTCGGTTGCCTTCGGCGGTAGGGTTGCCCTTGGCGGTACGGTTGCCTTTGGGTTGGTAACCGTGCTTGGGGTGGCGGCTCCCAAAATTTGGAGTCCGCCGAGAGCTCATGGTGAGGCCGTCACCACCTTGCCCTTGTTTGTCTTGGACGGTCCAGCACTTGCCATCTCGTCGTTCGTGCAACTAGCACGTGAAGGTCGTTGTGAGAATCACCCCACAACTTAAAGGAGGAATTGCCTCCTACAATCTAGCTCTCACAATCGGTGAGGCAATTTCAATTGAAACTTCTATTTATCTAGGCCGCCACGTCGGCACAAGGTCGTGGGTTTAGAAACTAGTCCTCCTAAGCCGTGACTCACGGCACTTGGTAGCAACTAGGATCTAGGATAACAGAAATTAACAATACAAAAGGGGAAACTAGAAGTGTGAATACCGCTCACAAAACTAGGCAAAAGAGTAAGAACACAAGCAAGTACAAGGTCAAGAGAAAAAAGACTACTTTCTTCTTGACTTCTTGTCTTCTTGTCTTCTGATCTTCTTTGGTCTCTTCTTGCGTCTTCTTGGCACGTCTCACGCCCCTTGGCGGTGTCCTCTTTAAGCCGGCGGCATTGGGGGAACCGCCAAAAGTCCCCAAGGTGTAGTCCTCCCTCTTTTTAGAGCTTCATGAAGCTTTGAGAGTCCCTTGCCTTGGGAAGAAGTGATGTCCAAATTTCTTGGTTGAAGGAGGGAGGGAGGGAACCTTGAAGAGAGGAGAAAACTTGGTGGTTTGGGGGTGGGCACTCCCCACCCCGTCACCAAAAATTCCCTTAGGATCCCTGGAGGTGAGGAGAGGCTGTGGACAAGAAGCTCAAAAAAATACAGCTCTTCTCTAGCTTCCTAACGCCCTTTACAGCGCTTCAAACGGTGAAGCGTAGATGCCGTAGTCCCTTCTGGTGTTTCTACTACTGCTTGCAACTGCCGGCGGCGTTTCATCTATGTCGTAGCCGCCCTTTTCGTCGAACTCTTGGTCGCGAGGGTCGTCTGGCTCTGAGAACCACTGTAACGTGTCGTGTCTCCAGCTCCTGCTCTGAAGTTGTCGTCGGAGTTTGCCGAATGGCGTTCTAAGTCCGCGTCAGGGGTTTACCCCCTTCGCAGGACAGAGGGGCAATCGTCATCAACGACCGAGAGCAGGGAGATCCGAATATTTCGAGTCTCCGGAGGCCCATTTCCGTTTTTCACCAAACCCCTGGTTTTGGGACCCAAACCGGGGGTTCTTACCTTGATCTCGTGTGTTCGCACGAGTTATTCTGTTTATTTTATGTCGAAGTTCGTTTACAACGAACTTCGATTTCCATTTTGCCGTTCTGGCGCGAAATCGTCGCGTGCGAGGCACGTTGGCGATTTCGCGCCAGCTTGCTCGACCTCACCCTCACTCCCCCTATCCCTTGTCCTCTCTTGCTCGTTTGCAAGGAGGGCGAGGGGGGCGAGGGCACGAGGCCACGAGGCCTCGCCCTCGAGGCCCTCGTGGCCCCCTCAGCCGCCGATCGGGTTGAGGCCGCGATCGGCGGCTGGTGGCTGGCCGGCCGCCGGCCGTCCAACTGGCCGGCAGCGAGCTGGCCGGCGGCCAGCGAAGTGCTGGCCGCCGGCCAGCCCTCGCTGACACGAGGGTTGGTGCGCAACCACCCCTCGCTTCAGCGAGGAGGGAGGGCTGAACCAGCCCTCCCGCTACATGGAGGAAACCGGATCTATAGTCACAACCAAGACCACCACGTCAATCATCAAATCAGAGATTTTACCACCAAAAGAAAAGGATAAACTTCTTAATATCTTGCCCTACTGCATCCAAGTATGGGAGAGGATCAAAATTTTCCCTCCACCTTTCATCAACATATGCCCACTTTGCAATCTTTTTTGTGAAACAATCATCCACGCTTTTCACACATACGAAAGGCTTCAACAAAATCTCAACAAACTCCAACATTGCCTCCTGCTCATGTGTAATATTCAACACCCACATCCGTTCATATTTGACAGTAACCACCCTAGATTCCCCATTTGGCGACTTCTACAGGCAACCGTTTTCAAATAACTGTGGACATTCCGTTGTCACATCTCTCTAGACCACCATAAGAGTTTTACAAAGCCAACTGCATACCTTGCCTCTCGCATCACTACAATGTTCATAAAAAACATAAACACCCATGTATCATCTCTACACAAATCCGGGAAAGAACAAGAATCTCAGTAAACTGCTTAATTTACTAACCACACACCCACAAATAACCAACACAGATACCAAACTCTCCTCGCCAGTTGAGGTTCTACACCCTCGCCTAGCCGCTATCTGGAACAACAAACCTAACAACTCGGGGGGCTGGGTATTTTAGAGTATTGTGTAAAATCAAACTCTAAACCCCCTTTTCACTTGGTTACAACCAGTGGAATAGATATCCTTGGTGGTGGAAGTTTAGTGGGCAACCGCTCTTTTTCAAGAGAGGAAGTCCCACATAACCCTATGGTTGTTTAACCGATGGGTACCTACGCTTGTATAACCTTGGTATAGGGAGCGCAGCTTAGCTGTAAGCCCCCACTGTAATGGTGCCAGCAAAATGGTGATCTATTGCCGCAAATTAAAAACCCGCAGGCTCCCTGCCACACGTTCGATCATAGCCCTCAATTGTGATGGCCTCGATCGGCGGGCGGGTGGGTGGGCTTGTGGGTTGCGGGAAGGGGGGGGGGAGGGGGCGGGATGGGGGGCGGTGGGGGATTGCCGTCGGTTGACGAAGTGCCGACCGGCATTCTCATCGCGTGACCCCCCACCACCCTTCAATGCTACCGTTGCCCTCCATCGCGACGACTGCGATGGAGGCCCACGATCTAACACCATATGCCCGATTTCACCATGCTCGAGCAGCGACATGCATCCCTGTGAGAGCATGGTGAAAAACGGTGGGCGAATAGGGCTTTTTTCGCTGGACGGGGGCGGATGGGAATTATTGTTCCGGGAGAGTGGCGAATGGGGCTTNTAAGGGTCACAGTTGACAAAACAGGGGGAGGGAACGGCATTTTTGGGGTTACGTAGTAACCCTATGCAGTCGGTTCGGTATCCAAGAATCAGCGCTGATGTCAGAAAATCCGCTGCACAAGGACTTCCGCGACAACAATTCTGTCTGCGGTCGGTGTTTCTGTCCACCAACAGCCCATCGAGTATATTCCATGTATTTTTTTCAGCACTTTTGTCGCGTCCGGAAGACAGGCCCTCTCTGAGCGCGATTTTTCTTGCGGAAGCAACTCCCAGTCCGAGAAATTCGTCCGAATCGGACAGACTTCGCGTAGCAACCAGGGTTTTTTCCGAAACAGATACCGGACATCGCAAGCAAGCACTTGACTTCACCGACGACGACTTCTCGGACAGGAGGGGAAGGTCGAGCAAAACTCGTTTCCAAGGCAGATAACATCTTTGAACCCGGCTTCAGTCTTTTACTACGTAACCCCGATGCAAGCCTGCGTGCAGCCAATGCCACTAGTCACCGTTTTTAATCTGACAGCGAAGAGCAGCTTTGACTCCTCC
>SZWC01002723.1:165784-179975 GCA_023375785.1 Penium margaritaceum
TCCCCCCCCCCCCCCCCCTCCAGAGTGTTTGATTCATTTTGGTTTCTCCGGTGCACAGCCGCAATAATGCCGGGGATTAGTGTGTTTGTGATGGAGCATCAACATGGCGCTCTCTTTCCTGATCAAGCGAGGTGAGTCGAATTGCAGGGTACATGAGCACTATACTGTGCCCAGAAAATGCCAATTTACCCATTCTTGGCGCAATGGCACCCCACACCCGCGACAGTGCCCCGAGGGCAGAGGCGTATGCCTCCGCCCGACCGGTGCGTACAGATTCCACAAGGTCGCCCACCGGCCCGCCCCTCTCATTTGCCGAGGCATTGCATCATACAACTATGGCTCCGTCACATCCGCTAGGCCCACTAACACGAGGACGGGCAATCTCCGCCAGCTAGGGTGGGTTGCCCATGGCAACTCAGTTTCGCGTGCCATGATCATTACCTCCCCGTCAAGTTGCCTCGCCAGCAACAAGCATGACAACTTTGTGTGGTCCTTCAGACCCAAGACGGTGCAGCCACGGACGGCAGAACCCACCGACGGCGGCGGGGTGGTGCCCCAATAGCGTGGATGTGGCACCCCCGGATGCATTACCCGCCGAGCCGACGCCCGCTGCACCACCCACTACACGACCTGCGACACCACGCGTTGTACGACCCGCTGCACGACTTGCTCCACCACCCGCTGCACCACCCGCTGCACCACCCACTACACGACCCGCTACAGGACCCGATGCACCAATCGCTGTACCAACCGCTGCGCCACCCGCTGCACCACCCGCTGCACCACCCGTTGCACCACCCGCTGCACCACCTGTTGCACCACCAGCTACACCACCCGCTACACCACCCGCTGCACGATCCGATGCACCACCCGTTGGACGTCCTGCTGCACCACCGGTTGCACCACCTGCAACACGACCGCTGCACAACCAGCTGCATGACCCACTGCATCACCACCACCCGCTGCACCACCACCTGAGCAACGCGCCTATGGGCGTCCTGAGCACGAAGTTCTTCCACCGCCGATACCAGCTCATGCCCGATGTCCGGCACAACAGGTTTTCTACTGCGAATCAGGTGCCAAAGAAGAACTCTTCTTCTGGCTGAACAGAGATCGAGACTATGAGGACACGGAAAGACGGTTGGAAGATGAAGCTGCGGATAACATGCGATTACTTCGGATGGAGCCAAGCTCCCCCGGCCAGACTGAGGCTCCACCTTACACTCAGTCCTGGGCAAGGCATCGTGTTCTCTGTCCTAGTGGCTCCACTGGTAATATGTGTCTCCTGTTTGTTTACATCTTTTTTTGTCATGTGGCATCGCATGTCCGCTATGCAGGATGTGCGGTCTTCGTACTTGTTTACGCACATGTTGCCTTATGTCGTCTCCTGCTTGGTACTCGCCCACAGTGTCAAACCCGCTATGACATGAACTGAATGTTTGTCGAAACATCTGTCTTGTCCATTTCTAGGTACGTTAGACAGCTCCCCCAAGGGCACGACGAAGAAATGAAAGGCAGAAGGTGACAAGCTCGTCGAGGGAAAAAGGTTCCGCAACATGATTGCTTGCAGGGCGGCAATTGAGGACCACGCCATAGCAAAACGCTTCGACCTTCAGTGGGTACGCATTGAGCCTGACCGGATCGACGTACGCTGCGTGGAGGCTGTGAGATGTGGCTACTCGTGGAATGTACGCGCGGTTGTATCTTCCAAGCTGGGGGGCGGTGAAACTCTCCTATGTCACAGAGGGCCACAGCTGCACTCCGACTAATGGCTGTGGGAGCCCCGCCCAAACCACCAGGTGGACTGCAAGGCACATATCATCACAAATAACGCGAGATCCAAAACACCTCCGGCGACGCTGAGAGCCATCATTAAGGAAGCCACGGGAATTCAGTTGGCCAACTGTACGCTGTACCGTGCAAGATCACTGGCCCAGGCCCAACGTATGGGCGCAAAGGCGAAATCATGGGTTGTATTTCCACCGGAGTGGAAAGAGGTATGTTGTGCCGCCAGGCTCACATTGCTCTTCACCTCTGGTTCTCCTTCCCCAATGCAAAGTTTGACAACATTTGGGTTCATGGGCGTGTAGCTGAAACGCGTTGATCTAGCAACGCATGCAGTCGCGAAGATGGATGCACAAAACAAGTGCAAGTTGGCGTTTATGGCGCAAAGGGCCACCCGCCTTGGGTGGGACTACTCAAAGACGATCATGATATTGGATGGCACCTTCCTGAAGCACGGCCACAAGCAAGTGATGCTGGTCGCACATTTTTTCACGTGAATGACCATGCATGCCCTATGGACTGGGCACTCGTGTCTAGAGAGAACGAGGAAACATGGATGTGGTTTTGCGAGAATTCGGCATGAGCTTACCCCACTACGTGTTCTGTAGGTGCAGTCATTCTGTTAGATAGAGAAGCTAGCCTGGCGAAGGCTTTGGTAAGATACTTGTGCAATGCTATCCACGAGCAGCTTCACCGAGCGTCACGTCACCTGCGGGCATTCAGCGAACGTGCAGCAAACTACTTCATCCCATGACGGGAGGGGCAGGGTGGCATATCGCTACAGAAGTGGACGTCATACATGTGTCCTCTTCCTAGTGGGGGGCACATCACTAGCAATGCTTCAGAGTCCCTCTGAAAGCTCTACCCCTTCTATTGCTTCCTGCAAGCGTAATACTTTGTGTAGGGCATCATGGCACAGCGTCGCAAGTAGATAGCCAACTGCAACGAGACTTTTGCCCGGCTCCGGTAAAACGCCTGTTTCACAGTTATACAGTTGCACGCAACTATGATGCCGTCATGGAGGGGCCGTCCATGGCAACGGTTAGTGGCCGAACGAACGTCCGGCAGCTTGTGGATCTCACCATGGGAAGTTGTGAGTGTCGTCGGTGGCGCGAGTTTGGCCAGCCATGCCAGCATGCCTGTGCCGTCATGATGGAGGAAGGTGAGGACCCGACTGCGCACGTGAGCCGCGGGCAGACAGTGAGGTACTGGAGCCACACCTGCGGCAACCCCATGCCCTCACTCTCCGCCTGTGGACTGTACCAATGTGCACCGTCTAGCTGGGGGCAATGAGTTCCGCGGTGGGACTGTGGTCGTGCCAAGAGTTCCTGCATGGAGCGTGTGCCGCGCCAGAAACGAAACTTCTTCTGCCCAAAGTGTGGCCATAAGGGTCACACAAAAAAGAGGTGTTCCAATCCAGCTGCACCTAGGCCTCACAAAGCAGCAGCAGCGATAAGAGCATAACGTGAAGCTACAACAGTAACAACAGGTGCACGTGCGGACAGAGAAGAAGGGGCAGGGAGAGAAGAAGGGGCAGCAACAGACGACATTAAAGCGTCTCATTACGATCCTGAAGCAGACCCCAGGGGGTCCTCGACAGATGAGGAGGTGGGAGACGCAGCCGTAGACAAATTTGACCACAATGTCTCTGACAATGGCAATGAGGACTCCCTTAGGTATGCAGCAAAGCCAGAGAACGCACTGCTCACACAGGAAGAGCACGACGCTGAAGGTGCCAGGCTTATGGAGCAGTATGGTGCACTTGCACATGACGCATACAATGACGCAGGAGAAGAGGTGGCAGAAGACGATGCAGGAGCAGAGCACACAGATGATGAGGTAGCAGAAGAGGTGCGGAGAGACACAGTATAAGGCATGGATGCACTTGGACTTCAATGTAGGCTTTCACCTACTCATGTCATTAGGTTCATGTGCACCTCTTCAGTTCCTTTGAAGGCCAAGAACACTCTGCTAACAACAATGTCATGTCACTGTGCAGGGCTACAGTGGAGTGTTTGTTGGGCTCAGCCCAGGTCTGAAAGCACATCCATGTCCTAAGCAAACGGTGTTCTCCTCATGGGTAGTGACCGGCCACAATGTGTGATGACCATGCTAGTGTGGTTGTGTTAGGGATGGTTGTGAATCCTTGGCCAGGTTTCCTTTGAAAAGTTTCAAGTCATTTGCATTGGAAAACCGTGCAAATTCCACGTTGATGTTATGGTGAAAATGAAAGTGTAGACTTGCGATGCCCTTAACTTGTCGCAACACCGTAGAAAGAAAGAAATGTACTTTACTGTAGTCACAAACAGGTGCCCCATGTTTCATTACAAAGTATAAAAGCATGGAACAAAGGCATTTGTAATTCTCTCAAACATTTCCACCAAGTATCCATGGATTGCACGCTATCCAACAGCAACAGTTACCTATGGTAACTTTGTTTATGTGTGGAGCTACACATGTTTCTTGCTATCAAGGTTGCAGACAGAATGATGGCATTCATAGGTCAGGCTGTACTACAACACGTGCCCTCAACCCTTTGACATGGGTGCTCTACCAGACTACACACCAAGTGTTCTACGATGACGTTGAACACGTTGACAAAGGGATGGTCATTAACCCCGATCGTGCACATACTTTTGGCACATCTGTGCACTTTTACCCCATGTGTGACATCATTGGTTGGATGCACACAATACCCCCAAAAGCATAGTAGTGGGTAGTGAACGGCAAGCCTGGTCCTTATGAGTAATGTTTAGGCTACATAGACTCGTATTGCAAACGTTATTCAAACCTTCGCTTGAAATCGTCATTGAAATGGTGGAACATTCGGATTCGTGTTATTCATGCTTGCCATTTAAGAAGACACCAGGCACATGAGTACAATAAGTAATCGGAGCATCCATGGGCTATTGGGTACAGGAAGTATAAAAGGATTGTTGCTTTTTAGTGTCCTACCAAGGGAAGTCATGATGTTTACTACACACCTTGGTATGCATAGAATTCTATGAGTCACGATCGCTATGTCCAAAGTTGTTTATGAATGAGACATACAGCCGTTGTGTTTTGTGTCCTGCAGCATGCCTTATGCGTATGAATGCAGACCGCAAAACTAGTACAATACCCGTCATTTCAGGTATTAAATGTCATGACAAAACAAGCAATGCACCCGGTCGTTCACGGGCCTACATGGCTATAGTCTAGCGCACCATAGAGGACTGCCATGGCTGGCATGGCTACCTATTCGCCATGCCCGAAGTTGCTAGCGACCAAGACATACTTCCGGTATGTTTCATGGTCTGCAACACTCATTTCATTCACATGTGTTGGACCTGTGATATGCGTGTTAACTAAGACTGCAAACGTACAAAGATACCCAGGATTTCAGAGATACAATGTTATGAGAAAATAAACAATGTACTCGGTCCTTCACTGGCCTAAGTGGTTCAGAGTCTAGCACTCCATATAGGATCCGGATGAACCCAAGGCTGGTAGTGTGGTGGGCACCAGATAGGACGGCAATGTGGAAGTTTCCTACACATGATGTGGCACATGTCGAATGGATCACTTGGAGGGGGGCCCAAGTTCTTGGAGTCCCAGAGGCTTTTGATGTTGTTCCACGCGACCCATGCATCAAACTGATCTCTACGGGGGCATGGAGGAAGGATTTCACCCCATGAACCAAACTGAGGGGCATCCGGACCTCCATCCCACAACTGGAGCGGCGGCATGGGATGACCTCGAAGCTTCAGCGGATCCGAGGAATACATGTTTCCACGTGAATAGTGTGCCAATGCAGTAGACATACAAACAGCGGATGTCGTGACTTGTCAACTTTGGAAGAAGCAGTGGTTCATCATGGAACCGCGTCTCATACCTTTTTTTTCCTGTCAAAATTTTCCCGGTCTACAATCTCGCACACCACTATGGGTCCGGATGGACCCATGGCTGCCAGTGAGGCGGGCACCATGCCGGACGGCAATGCGGCGGTTTTTCACCCATGAGCAAGCACATGTTGTATGGGTCAGCAGGACATGGACCGAGACCATTTGAGTCCCACATGTGCTTGATGTTAACCTACCTGACCCATACATCATACAGGTCCATGTAGCAGGCATAGTTGACATCTCTCGCCCATTTCTCCAGCGGCGGTAATGGTCGACCCTTCAGCGACAAGTGATGCGAGGACGCCATTGGCGGGGATCAAATTCAACGCAATAAATGTTAACTTGCAAGTGCTGGCCACTTGAAGTATGATCTAAAACTTTCACCTCGGTTTATGCTACTGTTGGGCTTGTGCATGTTTTTGACTACTTCACATCAAATGTGGCCGTTGTCGCCAGAGAGGTGGCGGTTGACGTATTGCCTTGTCAGCGACACTGACTAGGACCTGCTCGGATGTTTCTCACAGCGCGATGCCATTCTTTCAAAAGATATCCGATGACGCGTGTCTAATGCCTTCACACACGCATAGCATTCATGCAAATGATGCACAAGCTTGCAACATTTTACGTCGAACCTAGGCCCGAGACACCATGGTTTGTGCGGAGTTTTTTTGTATAGCCTCGTGTACCGAACATCCACCGGTGGCTTGGACATGTACCGGCCATTGGGCATGTGGGCTCCTCTCAGTCACTATTCACGTGTGAGTGAACAATGCATGGGATACGGAGCTGTTGATTCAAGTAAACTCCTAGATAGGTTTTTTTTTAGAGCGCGAGGGGCTCGTTGCTTTCTCGCTCGACTTTGATACCTGTGTTGTTTCTTGCGGTCCATTGATACGTGCATTGTATCGTACGCGACTTTGGCATATTAGCTATGTAGTTCCAAAAAGTGGGTATATGGTGACCAAACCCATAAAGAAAACAAACTCTATAGACTTAACTGAACGTCATTTTCAATTGATGATTACATACAGGTCATGGGTCAAGTAAAGCGCGACCTCCTATCCCTCGTCCAGCATCCCTTGAACATGAGGGTCATAATCTGAGGCTTTTCCAACCTTCTCGGATTCTTTTTGGGCTACAGTGGCTTTTAAATAAATGAATATCCATCATGGAAGCCAAAATGTTTACTCACCACAAAACATCTGCCCCCCCTCGTTTGAACACAGAATTCACAGCTTTTTTTTAACGTGGAATCGCCTACCAAAATCTCGTACCAACACATGTTTTTAGGTCTTGTCTTAACCCATGGATACCCTTCCTCCCCCGGTGCATTACATTGTAGAAAAACCTCAACATGTGATCAAATGCATCAACAACAGAAAAGATTTTGTCCTTTTCGTCTTGACATTCCCTAAGTTTGAACCACATCTTTGGTGGCCTTTGCGTTGGAAATTACCGTACTGCCGCCTAAATAAGATGGTCATTTGCGAAGGAAGTGTTTTTTGGTTTATCTCAAAGAATCGTGGCCAAATTTTCACACAATGGCTAGAAGGCCTCAAGGAAACAACATCAAACGTGCATGGTAACAACCAAAATCGAGTGATTAGGGCATGTTTTTCTATGTTTTCCCTCTTTGAGAACTTAGTGCGCGCATGAATCGAGACCGCTCATTTTCAAAACTTGTTTTAGAAGGAATCTTTAAACACTAGCTACAAGGGGAGAACCTAATTTTGCAACGCGGTCGAGCCGAAGGGTAAGTAGTTTCAATTTGGGTTCGGTCATGATATACCCAGCTTTCGGAACTATACAGCTTATACGCCAATGTTGGACACAAAACAACGCATATGACAATGCCGTACAAGAAATAACGCATATGACAATGTCGCACAGAAAAAAACACATTTGAAAATACCTGCATGAAACAACGCATGTGCCAACGTTACACATAAAATACCTTAGGAATCCAGAAACGCTAAAAAAAGTCATGTTACCGCCACATACCATGTAGCATTGATGCATGACATGATTTATGTCATTCAATATGTCTCAGATGGATGCACCATCACACTTTTCTCCATGCTAGGTCCAAAACACATGCTGTGATCATGTAGGGAGAAACGGGTGGGCGGCTGGTTGGTTTGCTAGAACTGCTAATGATACCAAAAAAATCGTGGAGTATCATCTCCACGGATTTTGTGACCAGTTTGCCTGTCACACCCGAGGGGTTGGACGCCATGTTTGTCATCGTGGACATGTTCTCGAAGATGGCACACTTCATCTCGACCATTACAAATGTAATCGCCAAGGGGGCAGCACAAATGTTCCTTGACCAGATGGTCCGAATGCATGGGGTCCCACGATCAATCAAGAGTGATTGAGATGCGTGGTTCACCACCCAGTTCTGGCGAGAATTCATGCAGCGGTATGGGAGTCGACTTCAACTTTCAACGACGTTCCATCCACAAACCGATGGATAAACCGAGCGAACCAGCCAAACGCTCAAACAAGTCCTCCAAACCCTATGCAAACCTCATGGCACTGACTGGGCACTCAAGTTGCCGGTTGCCGAGTTTGCATACAATTTTGTAGAATCTATTGCAATATGGAAAACACCGTTTGAATTGGTTTACGTAGCAGAGCCAACCACCCCGATTGATCTACGCACTGAAAGAAACATCCCCGCTGTCAACACTCATCGACGAGAATTTTCCGTATTCTAGTAAGAAACTCGTAAAACCCTTGCAAAAATGCAAGAAGTTATGAAGCGCAAAGCCGATAAGTATTGAAAAAACAAGAATTTCAAGTCGGGTGACAAAGTCCTGCTCAACTCCGCAATCGTCAAACTCGGCGGATGAAGCAACCCAATACACAAACCTTTGTGGTTGGGATCTTTCGCCATTTTGGAGATGTGCATTCCAATCGTCGCAAAACATCAACTACACAAAAACATGCACATTCACCCGGTCTTGCACAATAGCAACCTTCGACTCTACGTCGATCCCATGAAAGATTTTCCTAGGCGCGTGGCACCTGCCCCGCCACCCATGATCGAGACGGCGACCACGAGTATGAGGTTGAGGAAATCCTCGATCGCCATCGGTGAGGAGGTGTAGATCAGTATCTAGCTAAATGGAAGAACTATGAAGCGACACATAAGAGCTGGATGCCGTATAGCCAACTCTCGAATGTCAATCCTCTTATCGACGCCTATTGTGCCCGACTCAGGCAACAAGATGGTAACGCAACAGGAAGTCCCGGATAGAGGGGGGGAGTGTTGTGCCGATGAGCATACACGAGTGTCGTCACTCCTGGCCCACTTCAAGACTTAGTCGCAGCTACTTTTTTGCTCTTGGACGGAATTCCTTGTAACACCCCAAAATCCTCGCGCGTTAACGACCATTTCTCCGGCCACTACCATAACTCGTCAGAAAGCATTATTGACGATCCTCGAAATTTGGAGACTACGGGCGAGGTTCTTTCGAGGGACTTCCACGAGCCTCACAAACCTCAAATTAAGTCTCGAAGCCCCCCGTCGAACCAACAAGGGACTTCTCGAATCCACGAATCAGAACGCGATATCGCGTCACACGAACCGCCAAAAACCCAAAACGACTCGACCAAGCCTCATTCTCTCGCCCTCGCCATTTGTACATACGCTGGCAAGTTTTGACACTTACATGGATGAAGTATGCTTTCTGCTTCTCAAAGATACCCTAACGACCCCAATCTTGTGAAAAGTGACCAACCCCGTTTCCAGCTATGAACCACTTCACTTTCGCTAGCGTAGCAGTCCGTTCACCTCGTTTGTCTACCAAAGCACTGTACTATGAGAAATGGTCAGGCAAGCCACTTACAATCCAATACAAGATACAAACAAGGTTGGAATGCTGCACTAAGGTGCATGTGGTTACGTAGTAACCATTGTAACTTTGGTAAAAAACGGGAACATAAAAAACTTGTGAATGAAAATGTACAGAGTGAAACAATAATGTAAAAACATCAGCATTTAATGCGTACCTAAAAGTTCAACCTTTTGGGTTCAAAGTCTCCTTTTGAGTTAGGCTTGTTTTCAAAGTACTTCCAATTGTGATGATTTCCAAAGGAGATGTTTTGGAATCATGATTTTCAAAAGAAAATTAAAAAAAAAAAGTTAAAACAATATTGTGTTTGAATCATTTTCCACATGAAAACATTTCGATGGACTAAGTTCCGCACATTCAATGTGTTTATACATGTGTTCATGTTTGTATGTATTTACATGCATCCATCTATGACTTTCAATAAGTATGAATGGAATAACAATTATAAAACTTATTCATTTGATGTAGTATTTGTTTGTGTAATTATGAATAGACCATCCTGTGTGAGTGATCATTCGTGACTTTGTTTATGACCACTGATTGTAATATCAATACACATTATGCTTCGTGTCACATTAACATTGGTATGATTTGTTTTTTTAGATTCCCTACTTCTTTAGTACATAGGTGGAGCATTTTGTTATTCTGGTAAAGAGGAAGCTGAAGCCAGGTATACAGCTTCAACTATCTTGGATTATGTACAAGTTGGTTCCTCACTCGTTCATCTCGTGTCCAGAGAAATGTGCGGTCAAATGAGCCTATCTCGTTGACCAGTCCGGAGCGTGTGAGATGATCAAAATCATCACATCTAAAGAATTCGACCCGGTCGAACATTCTTGGTTTGTTTCTTGTATCCTATAGAGACACAAAGTCTCAATCACACATGGCAGGTTGGCAGACGTTCCAAAAACATATCGACCAACCAATAACAATAGGTTGCTACGTAACCTAGAAAACAGGGGTCAATTGCTTCAGCTCGTAGCACTTCGGAAATTATCATCGCAAAGCAGAATGCATGGCATCCTATTTCTGCTGCATAGTTCTAGAGGAAAGTTCTTTGCGACACCAAGAATCATTTTTAGCGCCTCGACAGCCGACGGCGTACATCACATGAAACATGACTGACATTTGAAGGTTCAGACAACGATGCAATTTCTTTCGGGACGTTATTAAAAATGAAACAGGAAACTATATGTTTGTTAAACATAATGTCATGAAACCTTACGTTCAATGACATCATTATAGGAAATGGATGGGGTAAAAACTAGACACTGTATAAAACATCCTTTTAAACATCTTTCAACCCATATCCTCTTGAACTTATCATTTTCCACTATGATTATTCTCTCAAGATAAGCAAGAGCCTAGCTAAACTTGATCTTCAACATAACATGAAAATTGAGTGGGAAAATGCTTTAACAAAATCATCACAATAGTATTGAAACTCACATTCACGGTGAGATCTTGAAGCACGTCATTGACCTCACTTATTCGTGCAAACAAATATGGATTGAATCGCAAAAATTTTCAGGAACATGATATTTACAACACACGACATCAATTAATGAACCAACTCTTACTGTACTTGTTAAGTTAAAAACTATTCAATGTTGAAAAAACAACAAAACATGACAAACATATTCTTGAATAGGATATGTATGATCATCCACATGTTTACGATTTCTTAAAAAACTTTGGACACTATGAGCTAACTTAATCAAATGGAAACCATGAACATAAACAATCTTCTCTCCACTCACATAGTGATGAACAAAGCATGAAATGAAAACTGTTTTTACTCATTAAAGCTTCAAATTATCTTCCGTTTTCTTTGATGGTTCTTTCATGATGAGTAAACTATTGGGTTGCTATATGAGATACCCGATAGTAGAAACGTAAAGCTGTTTCACCCGTAGTCTTGGGAAAAATAACCTAATTACCCACGAGCCACCGCTACTGCCTCACCAGTAACAAAGAAAACATGCAACAATGCATGGTGAGACCACATGCTATTCGCTGACGACAGATGGCATGCGGCGCCCTCCGCTAACATCACAAACCCCTTTGTTGAAGGATATGTGAGACTAGCCGGGGGAGGTTTGTTTAGAGTTTGAGGGGAGTTCGAGACTCCCCATGCATTGAAAGGGAGCCTGCTGGGCCTCGCTACCGCGGGGCCCAGCAGGAGCCCACATAGAAGCCAAACCCTAAAACTCCGAATGCAATTCAACGTAGGGTTTGATTGCGGTTTGTGCGTTAGAAGAATTGGTTTGCCTTTGATAGAAATCATCCAAAACGAAAGAAGGGCAGTTTTGCTTGATCGCAAGGGAGTGATGATCGCTTCTTTTCTTTTACACGCAAGCCCCCTGTTTGATTTAGGGTTTTATGTTTGGCGCGGCCTCCTCCCGCTCCAAACATACAAAACCCTAAAATCGAATTGGGGGGTTTGTGTGTAAAAAAAAGCGGTCATCGCTCCCTCGTGATGGTCACGTGGGAGCGATGTCCCCACATAGTTTTTTTTCATGCTTGCTCGTTGTCGCATGCCGTGAGCAAGCATGATTTTTGATTGGGCTCTTGAGCAGTTTTTTTTTTTTTCGTTGTTTGACGGATCAGAGTCAGACTTTGCGTTGTATGGATATCCGAGCTATTTGGCCCTAAAAAACTATGAAAATGTATTAACATGTAAGTAAGTTTTCATGTACAAGAAACACCAAAATGATTATTCTTTTGTTTAATCATTTGCCAAGTAATATTGAAGTAAACACAAAGTTGTTAAACCATTCCATATTATGGATTCACGGATCATTTGACAAAGTGATCTATTAAAAAAGAATACTTATGGCATCAACTTAAAGATTTCTCTCTGACGACTGTACCAACTTGTAATTGTTTATGACAACTTTTAACGTTTTAAAGAAAAACAGAAAACTTCAAAGGAAGTGGCGCATAAACACATACATTCATATGTTTAAACTTGTTCTATATGTAGGTTCATTATAAGGTATAAGTGTTTCTAATTCATTCATCCGAGCCATGAATCTAATACGAAAAAACTGAATGTATTGTCTCTTTTATATCATAATGCAGCTTTGTGAGTGAATGATGTTGAGAAATGATACCGAAAACAATATTGCTCATACAGTATGGGTGATAGCTCGGATACCCAAACCGCACGCACTGTTAAGCTGCCATACCCATGGGTCAAGAATTATACATGGATACCCGGCGTACTAAACATTAAATGTGTCATACCCATGAATACCACGTCTGTTAATGGCGTACCCATACCGATGAGAAAAGCAATGGCAAACGGGTATGCCATTCCTTTCTTTAATACATGAGCTCACCGTTGTTAATTTTTACTCATGTGCATACATAGTAAAAAGGTATTCGCGTGTTGCACAAATTGTGATGTCATCATTACAAACAAAGTGCCGTATAAGCTTCTCAGAGAGGTAGCGTCAATTGCAAAAGGGGATATGTTACATAACATTGTAAGAAAAAACAAATAGGTACATGTGTTCGGAGTCTTTTTGCGAGGGGTTAGTGTCGGGTTCTGCATTGGACCCTGTAAGTTGACACATGCACCGCATCAACTTGTCAGAGGTCGCATGCACGAGGTAGAACAGATCCCCTCGCGTCTCTCTAGCGTATACGTGTCCTCCTTGGCTTTAGCGGATCGTTCAATTGACACAACGGTCCGTGACGCTGCCAGTCGGGCAAGTCGATCAGCTCTGATACCAAGTGTTACGCTAGCGAAAGTGAAGTGGTTCACAATTGGAAATAGAGTTTTCCACTTTTCAAAAGATTGGGGTCATTTGGGTATTCTTGAGAAGGGGAGAGTATACTTTGTTGCTATAAGTGTTGAAACTCGACAACGTACATACAAATGGCGAGAGCAAGAGAATGAGGCTTGGTTGAGCCGTTTTGGGTTTTCGGCGATTCGTGTGATGCGACGCCGCGTTCGGATTTGTGGATTCGAGAAGTCCCTCGTTGGTTCGATGGAGGGCTTTGAGATTGAATTTAAGGTTTGTGAGGCTCGTGGAAGATGCTTGAAAGAACCTCGCCAGTAGTCTTGAATTGTCGGGGATCGTCAAGATTACGTTCCGACGAGTTCTGGAAGTGACCGGAAAATGGTCGTCAACGCGGGAGGATTTTGGGGTATTCCGAGGAATTCCCTCCGAGTGCGAGAGAAAGCAGAAGCGACTAAGTTGCGATGTGGGCCAGGAGCGGCGAAGCAAAAAACAGGTATGTGCATCGACATAACAGAATGGGATTAGAGGATGCGGTGAAAACACCAATTACCCCCTGTTTTGTCACCCTTGACCCTCATATACGCCTCCATTGAAACAATAAGCCCCATCCGTCCCTCTGTCGGAACGACAAGGCTCGTTCCCCCCTCCGCCAAAACAATAAGCCTAATCCCCCCGTATCCGGCAAGAAAAAGCCTAATCCGCCGCGTCATTTTCACCATGCTCGAACAGGGACGCATGTTGCTGCTTAAGCATGGTGAAATCAGGCATGCCGTCCATCGCGACCGCCGCGATGGAGGGCCGCGATATCCTCGAGGGGTGGGGGCGGGGGGGTTGGGGGATTGCCGGCCGACTTCCGTCGATCGGCACTTCGTCAGCCCCAACCCCCAACCCCCCCCCCCCCCCCCCCCCC
>SZWC01002724.1:54355-70464 GCA_023375785.1 Penium margaritaceum
ATCTCCAGTTGAAAGCTAAACCAATGTTTCCTCTTTTGGCAGGCCTTCACGGCTATCAAGCTACATGATCTGTACCATGGTTTGAAGCTCGTAAGTATGAAAGGGTAGCCAACCCTGTTGCTGAACCGTATTAAGCTCATCTAATCCTGATGATACTTTCAATGGCGTTGTGCAGGTTCCCGTGCAATATTACCGGACTGTGCACTGGAAGTGCACTGTATTCGTTCATGGGAACAGTGATGGCATCTTCATTTTCACCGTGTCAACGACATTGATCCACTCTATCATACTCTTTGTCTTGGCGTTCACGTGCAATGGCTCCTTTGTTTCTGCAACTCACGGATCTTTCAACTTCTACTAGAAAGTGAAAAAACCTCTTGAGTTTCCCTGTCAGTCAACACTTGCGACAGCGTTGCAAGCTTATGTGAAACTGATTGATTTGGAGGATCTCGGTACTTCCTATTTAAAGTATGGTGTCTATACCTCCAATCTTGTGTGTGATGGCACAGCTCTTATCAACAGAAATGGGGACACATCGGACCACAGATTGTACACTCAACCACAGGCGGAAGCATTGGCCCCGAGGCTGCGTGTTGCCAAACGTCTCATCTCAGATGGCCACGTACAGATTCTGTTAGCCTATCTTGCCGTTCGTTGGTGCCAATGCGACCTGTTCGTGCTGTCGGACGTGGATTCTTTTCTGACAAAGCTTCGTGAGTGTGGAGCAAGTGGAATGGCTGATCTTATTGAGGAGGCCAAAGTCTTGAAAGTTGGTGCAGAAGGATTCAGTGTAAGTCTAAACTAATGATATGCATGTTTCTAAACTTAAAATCTGTTTTCAAAACCCCAACACGTTTACTCAATATGAGCGTGTCTGTTCTGCAGTTCTACACAGTGAATAAAGACTTGAAGGATTTGTTCTACAGCTTGGGAACGTGGGACACAGCTTTGTGCTTTCTTGATGTTGGAGCTGCCTCGGACTTGAGAACGCTCCTCACCGACCCCACAAGCATGACGTTGTTGAGGTGGTAGAACATCATGAATTTCATGCCCATCGTTGCAAAAGCCTTGGATCTCTACATGAGGGGCGAATTGTTGGAGTACAAAACATGCATAACACCGGCTAGATGGTTGGTTGCAATAGGGAGCCTGTCTCCACCACTCGTCCGTACTCTAGAGAAATTGCTCGACATCAATGAGGAAGCTCTGGTGAGTAGTTTCGCAAAGTAAAAGATCAAATGAGTTACATTTCATAGACAAAAGTAAACTCATTCATGCAGTTTTTTTGCAAAGGACAGAGGTGACATTCACTCCACATGACGGAACAGTGGTCCCAACAGCTTGTTAGCCACATTGGCCACAACAATGTGGAAGGCCACTCTAGAAAACCTTAGAGAGAGCTGATGGACGAAACATCTAGAACGGAGATGATGCCAAGTGTGGCGTTGATGATGACAAGAGCAAGTAAACAAAAGTGACTATAGGAATTTTTATTACGGTCTGTCCTCATCTGGTGATCTTTGGGTTTCACGTTATGTTCAACCGTGCATCTCCAAATGACATTCAGAACTCTGCTCACACGATTTCCAGCTGACCGTTGACCACGATTTGTGTTTTATGACAATGCCTGTAGGCTGTACTCACGTGTCTTGAGGAGAGAGCCTCGCATGCTGTCCAGAACCAGACTGCTCTTTGACCGGTTTCACTTTGGGCACAGAGACGCGGCGAAGCACACACTTGCTCTCCATTTTCAGTCTAGACATGTACAGTCATCTCCATGGTGAGACTGCAATTGTGTAATTGTACTTCCTATTTTGTCAATTCATGCTAGGTTTAGGCTCCGATCGAACTTGGTGTGTACAATGTGTGCAGGAACAGACACATCAGCAAATGAACAAGTCAACCATTTTATCCGACATTTCACCACTCAGAGTTTTACCTACGCTATCCAAAACTTGATGGAGATGTGCAGAGTTGTGTTCGCCTACTGGAACTTTTGCAAGAACAAGGAGCTTGTGTATGTGGAACCGGAAAATGAGATTTCAGATGATGTTAGCCTTAGCAGTTACCTTTAAATCAGTGAAACATTCTTTACCTTCCATTCTCTTTCATGTTTGCTATGTTCTCCTCTCACTCGGTTATCGTTGATATTTTCTCCTTGAAATGTGTTCAACGTTTCACCCTGAATCTCGTTCTTGTTGATGTTAACTCCATTCTTACAATCCTAAAGGTAGTTTTCTTCAATGTAGTATGTTGAAAATTGCAAGAATGGCGACAATTACATTATTTGTCTTTCTTTTGGACAAATAGTGCATTCACACAGCTTAACTGTGTTTGCATTCAGGAGGATTACCACCCCTTTCATTCATGGTGAACCTAGGGAACCATCCTACTATGACTTCTTCCAAGGTCTAATGGTTTTTTCTTAACCACAATGCAGACTGATAGACAGAGAAACCTACATTGAGTAAGAAATAAACAAATGGTGCAAACAGACAGATAAGCAACCACAGCTAGTTCTTGCATTCACTAATGGTTTGTAGTACCTTTACATTCAAATTCAACCATTCTACTAAGTTTTGAGGTGATCATCCCAAACATTTTCAGAAGTGTGTAATTTCAGTTGAAAAGGTAGGCAACCATTCTAAAAATGCAGATAGTTAGGCAGACATAATCTGAAGTGTTAGATCTGACTCAGTAGGTGACACAATGTAACAGTGTGCGTGCACATTTTGTGTTACCAAACTGGAATGCCCTGTTTATATTGTGAAAGAGAAATAAATAAGTCATTAAGTAACGAGGGTTTGCTTCTGGATGTCATTTGTCCCACCTACGTTTGTCCTTCGAAATCTTGTTCGTCTTAGACGTCTTCGTTTTCCCTGTCTCCTTGGAAAATGCAGGGTTCTCTCTTTCTTTTCTTCGATTTTTTTAATCGACAGCGGAACGGACAATGCTGAAGCGCCAGAACTCTGATGCCGGCTGTTGGCCATGGGTCCCACCACTACAGTCCATCCTGACAGCCTTCCACGTCAGAAAGTGCATCTCCAGCTGCTGCCGCCCAGCTGCCACTTGCAAATGAGCTGCTTACCGGTTATGTAGCCTCACCCTGTCTCCATTGATCGCCGATCGGGCTTTCATATGGGCCGCTGACCACATGAACAGTCGGTCAACGCAGGGATACACGGGAGGGCTGATTGGTGACACCAATAATCACCATATGTTACGTTTTTGTGCGCCAAGAAGGAGCGAAACTCTCACGACATGTGCAAACCGACATTCAAGCAAACCCTCAACACAAAGTTCTGTTTACAGTGAAGACAAATACGATGCCGCGTTCGCAAGGATGAACAGGTGCCATGCCTGTTTTGGGATCTGCGGAGCGCCACTCTTGATTGTGCACCCTAAACGTTGTGCACACCGTGCACAACACAAGGGCGATGCGGTGGAAGTAAGTGTAGGGTCCGTTTGGATGGCGTCACGTCGGCCGTAGTGCCCTCCAAAGCTGTGCGACGTCCAGTACAGTGTTCTATCTCGCGTGTACGACAGCGAAAACTGTATGTCAGGTAGCTGCCCTTGACCTTTGCGCGGACGCTCGATCGCACGGCTGTGCGACATGGGTAAGGCTGACTTCGTGCGCCACTCGACAGCTGGAGGATGTCGCACGGTTGTACAAAGCCAAAGAAACACTCCTTTGTTCTTCGACTTCTGTCTGGTCGCGCTGCACCAAGATATGTCTGACATACTTGCTTCCACGAGCATTCCTTGATGGAAGGAGAATTACAATAATGGGTGGTGAAGTTTGAGACATGAGCACGTAACATTGCTACCAACATCTGCCCCCACACGTGCCTGTTGGCGATAGGTGGTCGACACTGACGTGGACAGAGCTGTAACTGTACTGTGTGCTTTGTCTTGTGCAACTGCCGTATCGCGGACAGTGCTTGCTGACACATGCGCGATCAACAATCAAACCAACATCTTGTTTTGAATGACGTCTGCACCTGCGATGTTCGCGCTAGCGACAAAGAAGTATTCACTGAAAATCTACAAAACTTGACCAACGACCAGCTTGACCACTTGTCAGGAAAAACAATCGCGAGCAGAACGAAAAGCGAAATCAGATATTGTGCACACTTTAAGGTCCGTTTGCGAACCAAACCAAGGCTGGTAGAGGAACACCCTTGCGTGAATCTTGCAACAAAAACAACAGTGCATTGCCAAATTCAACGCGCCAACTGGTCTTGGCGAGAACGAAGGGAATAACCTGCTCGCGTAGGATGCGCTATGTGAACATTGCCATCAACATTAACGTGGAAAGTCTATCCGTTTTGTATACAACCGGAAGGAGGTCAATGGCATTGATTGTATCATTGTGCTTGTCCCCGAATGGACAGGAGAGTAAGAATTGCCAACAGGACCCAACCGCGTGCAACTACCAGAGGGACAGTCACGCGTATCGGCACCAGTACAGAAAACATCCATGTCATCAATCGTAATGTGTTTGGAACCGGATCAATGGCCGAAGTCTCTCATCGAACGTTACCAAAACAGTTGACCCTCACTGTCAAAGTTTGAGTTCGAGCCCAACCTCAAGCACCACACGTACCAAATCATGTCCACACTCATGCACCGTCAATAACGACATTGCTCAGCGGAACTTGAAAATTTTCATCTCTTCCGTCCAACCCACAGTTCCCATCGCAAACCATCACAAATGTGTACACTCATAACTTTCCACGTACTATCCACATGGCAACATCAACAAGGAACATCCAAAAACTCTACCAACGTCCGCATGCAATGCTTACAATCGCTTTCTACCCACTTATATCTGCAGCGATCAACTATAGCTTTCAAAGTGCAATGTACGTTTCAAAACGTCGAGCTACATTTCCGGCTCATCGGCACAATTTGAAATCTATTCAGTACCGACTTCATTTGCGATGAGGGACAACCGTAGGGAATAACTGTGCCCGTTCATTGTGCAAAAACAAATTCGCTAGACGACCACCGTCCGATCAAATTATTGGACGTCCCAAGTGTTCAAGAGCTATTCAGTGGATGTACAACTCTGAGTCATGATCGGTCACTATGAATTAACAACCACCATGGAATATATAACCCGTTACGATGGTTCAAACACAATGCTTGGTGCGGAAATAGATGTTGCATGACATTCGTACCCTTGAAGATCTTTTGTCCATTATCTCATGTTATGTCTAGATTCATGCTTATCTGCCACGTCAACGCGCAAGGCATGCCATGTGTACATGATTTGATTCTGCAGGCGACTAATCTATTGTGTTGGTTACATGGTAGACCTCTTGTAGCCGTGGGACAAGGTCGCAACCCCAACATCCTCGCGTAGGATGCGCTACGTGAACATCGCCGTCAACGTTAACGTGGACATTCTATCCGTTTCGTACACATTCCGAAGGAGGTCGATGGCGTTGATTGTATCATCGTGCTTGTTCCCGAATGGGCAGGAGAGTAAGAATTGCCAACAGGACCCAACCACGTGCAACTACCACAGGGAAAGTCATGCGTATCAGCACCAGAACAGAAGACATCTCTGTCATCAATCGTAATGTGTTCGGAACCGGATCAATGGACGAAGTCTCTCATCGAACGTTACCAAAACAGTTGACCCGCAATGTCAAAGTTTGAGTTTAAGCCCCGACCTCGAGCACCACACGTACCAAATCATGTCCACATTCATGCACTGTCAATATCGACATTGCTCAGTGGAACTTGAAAATTTTCCTCTCTTCCGTTCAACCTACAGTTCCCATCGCAAACCATCACAAACGTTACACTTATGATTTTCTACGTACTATCCACATGGTAACATCAACAAGGAACATACAAAACCCCTACCAACGTCCGCATGCAATGCTTACGATTGCTTTCTACCCACTTATATCTGCTGCGATCAACTATAGCTTTCAAAGTCCAATGTACGTTTCAAAATGTCGAGCTGCATTTCTGGCTCATCGGTACAACTTCATTTTTATTCAGTACCGACTTCATTTGCAATGAGGGACAACCGTAGGGAATAATTGTACCCATTCATTGTGCAAAAACAACTTCGCTAGACGACCACCGTCCGATCAAGTTATCGGACGTCCCAAGGGTTCAATAGCTATTCAGTAGATGTACAACTCTGAGTCATGATCGGTCAGTATAAAATAACAACCACCATGGTATATATAAACCGTTACGATGGTTCAAACACAATACTTGGTGCGAAAACAGCTTTTGCATGACATCAGTACCCTTGAATATCTTTTTTCCATTATCTCATGTTATGTCTAGATTCATGCTTATCCGCCACGTCAACGCGCAAGGGATGTGATTGCCATGTGTACATGATTTGATTCTGCAGGTGACTAATCTATCGCGTTGGTTACACGGTGGACCTCTTGTAGCCGTGGGACAAGGATGCAACCCCAACAAACTCGTAGTTGGTCTTGTATCCACTACGGGGAAGTTCTTCATTTTCAATTCAGTTGACATCACGTTATGTACTAGATGCACTGATGTATAGCGTCGAGAATGCGACCCTATCGCCTGAAACATCGTGAACACGTCATGAAACTCGTAAAACAGCTCGAACGAGGTCCATCGTCCGAAAACATCGATCTCGCAAGTAACGCAGGTGGTCAGCTGTGACATGGACAGTCATTGTTCTCGTAACCAGAACAGAAGAGATCCATTACGACGTCCACATCGGACGCATGAATCTGTTTGAAACCTGATTGATAGCCGATATCTCATGTCGGACGGTCCAAAACGATTAACGCTTAGCCTCGGATGTGTTCGATCCCCGACTACACGTCCACAGCATGTCCACATGCATGCACCACCGTCAATGACGACATTGCTCAGTTGAACTGGAACAGATTTGAACTCTTTGGCTAAGCCAACAGTTTACACGACCAACAGTCACAAACTAGTATACTTGAAATTTCACATAGTGGTACAAACAAGAGGTATCCGAAAACTGCTGCCATCGGCCAAATACTGTGCACACCATAGCCAAATACCCACTTATGTACGATGTATTGCATTTCGTCAACTATAGCTTCAAAAGCCGACACATGTAGATCGAAATGTCAAGCTACGGAAATAGGACGATCTGAAACTATTATTTAGTGGTGACATCTTCAATCAAGGGTAGCGATCCCCGTCTCAAAAAGACGTCATCCCAGTTCTACCATCCGATAGCCAGATATAACGGTGCCCGTTATGTTTACGCATTGAACAAAACCTGTATATCGAAGAGTCCATACATGGCGACCATATGAAATTTACTTGTAGAAAAATTGACACCCCACGCATCCCGTCCGATAAGCACATCTAACGGTGCCCGTTTTTCTCGCGCATGGTACAAAAACTTTCTATCAAAGAGTCCCTAAATGGCGACCATCTGAAAAAAAAACATGTAAAAAAAATCTATGCACAATCGATGACAACATAAATGCATTATCCCCATTGATTCCTATCGGCCATGTCAACACGCAACCTAAGCCACGTGTACGATGCCGAGGTCTGTGTGGACCATGTCTAGAGTGCTATCGTATTCGCGTCTGCATGTCCACATGCAGAGCATTGTCCTTCCTTCCGCACATTGGGCTGCGTCCAAATGCGTTGGTGCCACATAATCAGCGCAGGAACATTCATTCGCAAACGGCGTCCACACGGCGTTGGGAAGTCTATTTTGTATTGCACAACAGATTTGCTGCTCTGTGGACACGATCAATCTCGTAAAAGAGGTAGAACGAAGTCCGTTGTTCAAAAACATCGGTCTCGTAAGTAACGCAGGTAGTCAGCTGTGACATGGACAGTCATTGTTCTCGTAAACAGAATAGAAGAGATCCATTACGACGTCCACATCGGATGCATGAATCTGTTTGAAACCTGATTGATAGGCAATATCTCATGTCGGACAGTCCAAAACGATTGATGATTAGCGTCGGATCCCCGACCACACGTCCACTGCATGTGCACATGCATGCACCATCGTCAATGGCGACATTGCTCAGTTGAACAGTAACAATTTTGAACTCTTCGGCTAAACCAACATTTTACACGACCAACCGTCACAAACTAGTGTACTTGAAACTTCACATGGTGGTACAAACAAGAGGTATCCAAAAACCACTGCCGCCGGCCAAATACTCTGTTGACATGGTGTGCCCCTTGCCATGAGTGCCGTTGATCTTACTCCCTGGTTTGACCACTGAGGAGTGGTAGAACACCTGATCTGACTTTAGATTTGGATTCCTTGGATTGTTCCATGCAGGATCGAGCTTTGAATTGCTCAATTTGAGTGAGTATTCAGAAAGTTAGCCTAGCCCGAAAAACGGGTGTTGGGTGGGTAGAATCTGGTACCCGCCATGGGTGGCGGGATATTCCACCGCCAGGGATCCGAGTTCATTCCTAATGGCCTCCAAATGCACCTGGGGCATGAATGAGGTGACCATAATGACCTCCGTGACCAGGGTGAACTTCTCCTTGACTTCTGGGCGAGGAAAGGCGCTTCGACGGGTCATCGTCGAAGCGCCTCCCGTTGCCTAGAGTGCAAGGTCAGGTGGGCGGCTCCACCAAGGGTTACTTTGACGGCCGTAGCAGGGGCTCTACTGCTCCGTTTTGGGCGTGCTTGGATGTGTTGGAAAGCTTAGATGACAGGCTATAAGGATCTGATGTAATCTCACTATGCCAAGTAACAAAAACGTGTTTCGATTCAGATCTACTGAATGTGACGTGTTCTGCCAACCCTTGCCCGTAATCCTTGTGGTCCACACTCTTCACCATTGGTGTCCATTGGTTGCCCAAACCTTGGTAGCGTGTATCACTGAGAGCTACGAATCCTTGAGGGTGCCTCTACACCCACTAGAGCCAAAAAAGGGTTATGGGCCCACGTGCCTAGATGGACCCTTGCTCTTCAAGTTTCACGCTACCGCCGCGCGCCATGGCAACGACCGAGCAAGAAAGCATCGGTGCCGTCTCCAAGTTTGATGGAAATGGCTTCCTTTTGTGGAGGTGGCAGTTTTGAGGTCTACCTCGATGACAAGGGCCTGCTTGAGCTGGTCATCGGTGAAGAGACCGCACCTTCGGATACCGCGACGCTGGAGGGAGTGGACAAGTACAAGAAGCGCAACAAGAAGGCGCTTGCGTTGTTGGTGTTAGCGCTAGCTCCGCCGTAGCGCGCACTGATTCAAGGATGCACGGAGGCCGCAGAGGCCTGGAAGAAGCTCTGCACCATCTATCAGTCCACCAACCTTGCAAACCAGCTCTTCGTCTTCAAGAGGCTCGTCACCCTCCGAGCCAACGAAGGTGACGACGTCATGGAGATCCTGTAGTAGATCAAGTCCCTCACTGCCGAGTGCGTAGCCACCGGATGGAAGGTCGACCCTCAGCTACAAGCCATGATCCTCCTCCTGGCCTTGCCGGACAGTTGGAGGCCCATGATCACCGTCGTAGGCGGCTGGTCTGCCGATGAGCTGAAATACCCGAAGGTGGCTCAGTACGTCCGCAACGAATGGATGCGGCGTGGTGGGAGAGAGAGCGGGGCAACATCAAGTTCCGCCTATGCTGTCCGCCCTCAAGGTGGAGGGGGAGGCAAGAAGGGGAAGGGTGCTAACCAGGGCACCAAGAAAGGTGACAACAAGGGGGAGTGCTACAATTGTGGCAAACAGGGCCACTACGCACGCGATTGCCCCAACAAGAAGTCGGACCAGCCCAGGAAGGGCGGGAAGAAGGACACCCAAGCCATGATGGCCAGGGAGTCTACCGACTTGACAGATCCGGACGTCATTGTGATCGACTCCGGATCAGGCCACCACACACAATGCAACCGGGCGGCATTCGTCACCTATGGCGCCACCGAGCGGCGCATGACAGTGGCCAACGGCAAAACAGAGTTGGCCGCGGGCGAAGGCAATGTTCGCATTGAGTCGGTGGTGAACGGGAAAGTCATTCCGTGCACCATTTACGACGTGCTCCACATGTTCAACTTTGGGACAAATCTGCTGTCAGTGAGCCGCCATACTGACAAGGGGCTCGAGGTACTCTTCAACAAGAAGGAGGCTATCATCCGGAAGGAGGGGGATGGCTAGGTGATTGCACGTGGCAAGAGGGAGGAGGACCTCTACCTTCTTCGCACCAAGGTCCTTGCCGATGCGGTAAGGTCTGACGCCGTCAACCTCGTGACAAAGGATGAAGGAAATCTGGACCTGTGGCACCGCCGCCTATGTCACATCGCTCCCTCAACTGTGAGGGACATGGCGAAGAAGGAAGTGGTGCGGGGCCCTGAGGTCAAGGGCCTTGATGCAGCCAGGAATGCCGTGTGCGAGCCATGCGTGGTGGGCAAGGCGACACGGCAGCCGTTTGACGGCAAAGGGACGCGTGCATCAACGAAGTTGGAGGTGGTGCACACAGATGTGTGTGGACTGTTCGAGCCCTCCATTGGTGGGGCGCGCTACTTTGTCAGCTTCATCAACGACCACAGCCGCAAGCTCTACCTCTACATCATCAAGAGGAAGAGCGATGTCTTGTCATGCATGCAGGAATTCGTAGCGGCTGTGGAGAGGCAAACAGAGTTGACGGTGAAGGCGTTCCGGAGCTACAACGGTGGCAAGTACGAGGGCTGCTCGGCATGGATGAAGAGCAAGGGGATCGCGTGGCAGAAAACTCCGCCACACTCTCCGCACCAGAACGGCGTCGCCGAGAGGGCAAACCGCACCATCCTCAACATGGTCCGGTCCATGTTGAGCGATGCTGGCCTCGCGCAGCGGTACTGGGGCGAGGCGGCACGGACAGCGGCGTACATCATGAACCTGACGCCAACGAAGCCGCTAAAGGACGCGGAGTCCAAGGTGTGGAAGACGCCACAAGAAGTCTGGAGCGGGAGGAAGCCAACTGTGGCACACCTCCGCACTTTTGGTTGTGTTGCACATGCTGTTGTGCAGGCACGGGAGGGGCGGGGCAAGTTGGACCCGCAGACTCGCCGGTGCATCTTCGTCGGGTACGAGAGCGGGAGCAAGGCGTACCGGCTCTTTAACCCGCGGAGGCAGCAGATCGTGAAGAGTCACGACGTCACGTTCGACGAGGATAGCCGTTGGACGGACAAGGACGCGGGTCTCTCAAAGCGTGGGGAGTGGCTGCCACTCCTCGAGGGGGAGACGCCGGAGGACGCAAAAGAGGGTGACGTCCCATCGGCTCCAGCCAGCGAGAACCATCCGGGCGATGTTGGAGTGGGTGATTTGCATTCAGCCATGTCGGACGATGAGTCTGAAGCACCGGCAGCAGTGGAGCTGAACGAGGAGGAGGGGAGTGAGCCCGCATCTTCACGGTCCCCAAGAGAAGGGGAGCAGGCTAGCGGTGCGAATGGCGCCACGAGAGGGCAGCAGCAGCAGCAGCAGTGGCAGCAGCAGCCGCAGCCTCAACAGCAGCAGCCCCGGAGAAGCGGACGCGCAAGGAGGACGGCAAAACGGTACGATGCCGCACAGGGCACCTGGACTGGGTTTGCTCAAGCGTTCTTTGCGCAAGAGGAGCCCGAGACCGTCAAGGAGGCGTTGCAGCACAAGGATGGGGCTGAGTGGGAGGGAGCTATAAAATCTGAGCTCGCCTCCCATGAAGAGAACGGTACTTGGCAGCTGATTGATAGGCCAGAGGGCGCAAAAATCATCGGCTCCAAGTGGATCTTCAAGAAGAAGCTCACCAAGGAAGGGAAGGTGGAGCGGTACAAGGCGCGGCTGGTTGCGAAGGGGTACGCCCAGCGAAAAGGTGAACACTATGACGAAACCTTCGCGCCGGTGGCAAAGTTTGCCTCCATTCGCTCCATCCTGTCGGTGGCGGCGGCGCGCGACTATGAAGTCCACCAAATGGATATAACAACCGCCTTCCTCAATGGCAACCTGGACAAGGAGGTCTACATGGAGGTGCCGGAGGGGGTGGATGCGCCGCCGGGGAAGGTGTGCCGGCTTCGCAAGGCACTCTACGGGCTGAAGCAAGCGCCACTCATGTGGTACCTGAAAATGGACGGCTTCATGGCCGAGCTTGGCTTCAAGCGCTGCGAGGCGGATCACAGCGTGTACGTGTGAAAGCAACCAGGATTGCACCAAATTGTGGTCCTCTACGTGGATGACCTCATCCTCGTGTCATCGGACATGGAGGAGTTGTGAACCTGAAGCGGCAGCTGGGTGGTCGGTTCAAAATGACGGACATGGGCGAGCTGGAGTACTACCTCGGCGTCGCCATCAAGAGGGACCGCAAAGCACGCACGCTGGAGATGGGGCAGGCAAAGTGCATGCAAGAGGTGCTCCACCGCTACAACATGGAGGAGTGCAACCCCATTGGCACACCCATGACCAGCACGTGTGAGCTGAGCTTGAGCATGGGCCCGAGCACGGACGAGGAGAATGAGGAGATGGCAGGTGTGCCATACCAGTCCGTAGTGGGGAGCATCATGTACGCCGTGGTGGTGACGCGGCCCGACCTGGCCTTCGCGAAGGGCCAAGTGAGCCGCTACGTTGCTGACCCCGGGCCGTTGCATTGGCAAGCGGTGAAGCGGATCCTCCGCTATCTCAAGGCGACAAAACAGTCACGGCTAGTGTTTGGAGGGGGAGCGCGTGATGACTCCCTTGAGTTGGTCGGCTACTCTGATGCCGATTGGGCTGGTGATGTGGATGGCAGAAAATCAACATCGGGGTACATGTTTGTGCTTGGTGGTGCAGCAGTTTCATGGGCAAGCAGGAGGCAGGACTGCGCGGCACTGTCCAGCACCAAAGCGGAGTACATCGCGCTCGCGGAAGCCGCAAAGGAGGCAGTGTGGCTGCGTCGGCTGTTAAAGGAGATCGTCATGCCGCAAAGGAAGCCAACGGTGCTCAACGTTGACAACATGAGTGCCATCAGCCTGACCCAGAACCCGGTGCTGCACAGGAGGACCAAGCACATCGAGATCCGGCATCACTACGCGCGGGACTTGGTTGCGAAGGGAGATGCGGCTATTGTGCATTGTGGCACTAAGCGCATGCTCGCCGATGCCATGACCAAGGCACAGCCCAAGGACAGGCACGACGCAAGCTGCATGGAGCTCGGTCTGCGCTGTGAAGTTTAAAATGCTACAGGTTCCAAGGACAGGGCATCAAGGCTGCGGTGCAAAGGGGAGATTGTTGACATGGTGTGCCCCTTGCCATGAGTGCCGTTGATCTTACTCCCTGGTTTGACCACTGAGGAGTGGTCGAACACCTGATCTGAATTTAGATTTGGATTCCTTGGATTTTTCCATGCAGGATCGAGCTCTGAATCGCCCAATTTGAGTGAGTATTCAGAAAGTTAGCCTAGCCCGAAAAACGGGTGTTGGGTGGGTAGAATCTGGTACCCGCCATGGGTGGCGGGATATTCCACCGCCAGGGATCCGAGTTCATTCCTAATGGCCTCCAAATGCACCTGGAGCATGAATGAGGTGACCATAAGGACCTCCGTGACCAGGGTGAACTTCTCCTTGACTTCTGGGCGAGGAAAGGCGCTTCGACGGGTCATCGTCAAAGCGCCTCCCATTGCCTAGAGTGCAAGGTCAGGTGGGCGGCTCCACCAAGGGTTACTTCGACGGCCGTAGCAGGGGCTCTACTGCTCCGTTTTGGGCGTGCTTGGATGCGTTGGAAAGCTTAGATCACAGGCTATAAGGATCTGATATAATCTCAATATGCCAAGTAACAAAAACGTGTTTTTATTCAGATCTACTGAATGTGACGTGTTCTGCAATCTCTTGCCCGTAATCCTTGTGGTCCACACTCTTCACCATTGGTGTCCATTGGCTGCCCAAACCTTGGCAGCGTGTATCACTGAGAGCTAGGCATCCTTGAGGATGCCTCTATACCTACTAGAGCCAACATACCGTTCACACCATAGCCGAATACCCACTTATCTGCGATGCATTGGATTTCGTCAACTATAGCCTCAAAAGCCGACACATGTAGCTCGAAACGTTGACCTGCAGAAATTGGACAATCAGAAACTATATTTAGTGGCGACATCTTCAATTGAGTGTAGCGATCCCCATCTCAAAACAATGTTACCTCAGTTTTACCGTCCGATAGCCAGATCTAACGGTACCCGTTATGTTTAGGCATTGAACAAAACCTGTCTATCGATGAGTCCGTACCTGGCGACCATCTGAAAATTACATGTAGAAAAGTTATCACCCCACGTTTACCATCCGATAAGTGAATCTAACTGTGCCCGTATTTCTTGCGCATGGAGCAAAACCTGTCTGTCGAAGAGTCCCTACATGGCAACCTTCTGAAAAGAATATGTAGAAAAACATACATTTACGACCACTGACGACAATTTGCATTATCCCCATAGATACCTATCCGCCACGTCAACGGTCAATCTAAGCCACGTGTATGCTGCTGAGGTCTGCGTGGACCATGTCTGGAGTGCTATCGTGTCCTTCGCGCCTGCATGTCCACGTGCAGACCGTTGTCCTTCCTTCCGCCCATCGGGCTGCGTCCAATGCATTGGTGCCACGTAGTCAGTGCAGGAAGATGCGTTTGCAAACGGCGTCCACACGGCGTTGGGAGGTCAATTTCGTCTTATACAGGGAACCTTTCATGATGTCCAAGCGCATCTCCATTTGCAAACAAGGTTAGCAAGCTCTTGGCGGAACGTACGAGGTTCCACCGACAACAAACCAATTATGCAATGACCCTTGACCGCGTAACTAACAGCCGACATCAACGTCTTTCCAAGCGTGAGCTTTTACTGACTGCGTAGGAAACAAAATCAAGCTACTTTCCATGTACGCTTGCGGAACACATCGTCTGACAACTTAGACTGACGAGCGACAATAACTTTTGCGTAACATGAAGTCTCACAGTGGATGTTATCAACAAGATTTATCTCCGCGTCTTGTTGTGCCGGACCACGTACGTCTTTTTTTTTGTGACACCTTCCGAGATGGAACGTCCGGCATCGGCAGTCGAACCGCATATCAAATTCTTGTCACCGTGGCTATTTTTATGGGTCTCGGCTTTCATTTAGTTCGGTTTTGACGTGTTTGCTTTGAGCTTGACTCTTCAGTTGTTCGCTATTCCATCACCCTCCAGCACTGAAGTTGACTTCGCCTCTCACGGCCCCCCTCCACACAAGGCCAGCAGCAACGACAGCAGTAACGTTAGCTAAATCACCAACACTGTCAGCATCACCAGCAGCATCAGTAGCACCGCCACCAGTATCACCAGCAGCATCAACAGTAGCATTGGAAGCAGAATCGCCGCCGCTGCTTTGCTGTCCTATTGAGCACGGTAGGCCGCTCTCCAGCATTTAGCAACAGCCCAAGCTCGTCAAACGTGCTTCAGGTAGGCAAGATGATGGGGGTGGGCGGCTAAGGCTCTGCGTGCACCGAGGCAGTGTAGGAAAGTTTTGAAGGTGGGCCACAGCTCGGAAATTCGATTGCCAAGGCGGCCGTCAACCTCGGCAGTGCGCAGTCGCGGAAGCACAAGTTGGAGTGCCACGCGCAAGGTAAGCGGCTAGAGTATCAAGCCTTCCTGCGGGGGAGGAGCTGCTCCCGCACCTGCTGCTGCTGCTGCTGCCGCTGCTGCTATAGCTGCTCCTACTGATGCCACTTCTGCTTCCACTACTTCTGATGCCGTTCCTGCTGCTATCTCACTACGCTCTTTAGTGTGGATGGCAAGCTTGCTAGGTTATTTACCAAGGAGCTAGTTAGCCAAGCAGCTAGTCAGGGTAGCAGCTAATGTACCGAGAAGCTAGGCAGAAAACTAGCCAAGCAACTAATCAAACAGGCAGCTAATTGACCAAGAACCTAAGGAAATCAATCAAAACATGTAATTGACCAAGAACCTGAACCCTGAACCCTGCACCCTGTTCCCTGAGTTATCAACGCGTAGGACGGGCGCTACACCGGCCTGCCTGTGTGCTCTTTGTCACCCTCGTCGGGCTGCACTATGCACTGTGTACTGTGCACTGTACACTGTGCTGTCTGCTGTCTGTTCGTGGTCCACGCCGTTCCACGCCTCTGCCGCTGCCAAAGCTACAGCAAAAGTAGCAAGAAGGCAAAGCGAGGGAGGCAGCGACAGCCG
>SZWC01002724.1:97511-105011 GCA_023375785.1 Penium margaritaceum
TTGGGGCCACTGTGAGCTCTCTCCCCGGCAGGATCCTTGCCATCAGCTGTAGGCCATCAGCAGTAGGCCATCAGTTGTAGGCCATGAGCTATAGGCCATGAGCTGTAGGCCATGAGCTGTAGGCCATGAGCTGTAGGCCATGAGCTGGAGGCCATGGGCTGTAGGCCATGAGCTGGAGACCATCAGCTGTAGGCCATGAGCTGTAGGCCATCAGCTGTAGGCCATGAGCTGTAGGCCATGAGCTGTAGGCCATGAGCTGTAGGCCATGAGCTGGAGGACATGAGCTGTAGGCCATGAGTTGGAGGCCATCAGCTGTAAGCCATGAGCTGGAGGCCATCAGCTGTAGGCCATCAGCTGTAGGCCATCAGCCGTGGGCCATCAGCTGTAGGCCATCAGCCGTAGGCCATGAGCCATACGCCATGAGCTGTAGGCCATTAGCTGTAGGCCATCAGCTGTAGGCCATCAGCTGTAGGCCGTGAGCTGTAGGCCATCAGCTGTAGGCCATCAGCTGTAGGCCATGAGCTGTAGGCCATCAGGTGTAGGCCATCAGCTTTAGGCCATGAGCTGTAGGCCATCAGCTGTAGGCCATGAGTTGTAGGCCATCAGGTGTAGGCCATCAGCTGTAGGCCATGAGGTGTAGGCCATGAGCTGTAGGCCATCAGCTGTAGGCCATTACCTATAGGCCATCAACTGTAGGCCATCAGCTGTAGGCCATCAGCTGTAGGCCATCAGCTGTAGGCCATGAGCTGGAGGCCATGAGCTGTAGGCCATGAGCTGTAGGCCATCAGCTGTAGGCCATGAGCTGTAGGCCATGAGCTGTAGGCCATGAGCTGTAGGCCATGAGCTGTAGGCGATCAGGTGTAGGCTATCTGCTGTAGGCCATCATCTATAGGCCATCAGCTGCAGGCCATCAGCTGTAGGCCATCAGCTGTAGGCCATCAGCTATAGCGTGCGGATCAATCTAGTGGCATCGTGCTAGCACGAGCCAGTGTGCATAATGCACTGCGCATGATGAATGGCCCTTTGCTGGGTGGGCGTTGTTTGAGTGCAAGTGCAGTCGCGCTGCTCACACAGCTGGCCAGCCTGTACGGGCAGACGTTCACCAACTAGGGCGACCCCTCGGCGGACTGTGTTACGGTGGAACGTGTCACGTGCGACAGCAACGGTAACATCGTCTTCCTGTAAGTGAGGGGCTCTCAAGTAGAGGCTTTACCGATTCGCACACTCCTTTGGAGCCCCTTCATCAAGTCACACTCAGGTTTGCAGAGCCGTCCCCGAGTCGCCTACTCAGGCGACTCGGGAAGCAAACTCCCACCCTGACATAAGTGTCTTCAAACGAGAGATGTACCCAAGCAGCGCTCTTGTTTGTAGCCCCCTACAGGCCTGCAAGCATGGTGTTAATGCCGATACACGAGTACACCCACGCGCTGTTGCGTGGTGGTGGTGGTGGTGGCGGCAGCTACAGCGGTGACGGCGGCGGCGGCGGCCGCGTTTGCGTCGGTGGCGACGGGTTGGTGAGGGTGGTGCTGGTGGTGATGGTCCTGGTGTTTGCTTTGGTGGTGCTGGTGATGGTGATGCTTGTGCTGGTTCTGGTGGTGGAGCTGGTGGTCGTGCTAGTATTGCCAGCACTGGCGCTCGTGGTGGTGGTGCCGGTGCTGGTACTATTGTTGTGCTGGTGCTGGTGCTACTGCTGTGCTGGTGCTGGTTCTGGGGCTACTGCTGTGCTGGTGCTGGTGCTATTGCTGTGCTGGTGCTGGTGCTACTACTGTGCTGGTGCTAGTGCTACTGCTGTGCTGGTGCTGGTTCTGGGGCTACTGCTGTGCTGGTGCTGGTGCTATTGCTGTGCTGGTGCTGGTGCTACTACTGTGCTGGTGCTAGTGCTACTGCTGTGCTGGTGATGGATGTAGCTCTGGTGGTGTGCGGCCTGTGTCTGGTGCAGCGTTTACGGTGCCTGCTTGCTTTTAGGTCACTGCCCTCTCACTCTACTGTGCGCTCTCGTCCTCTGCACTCACTCCCCCAATTGACGCCAAGATTGTCCTGAATTTTCAACACTAAGGCATGGATATCTGGCAACTTACCCATGCCCCTCGCACTAGAGTGGACATGGATGTGGCTTGTCCCTGTTGGGCACATGCATATTGCCTCTTGCACATTGCATCCAGCCGACTCCTCACCATCCACTAGTTCGCCTCACCTCATGTAAGCAGCAGTAGCAGCAGCAGCAACAGCAGATGAAGCAGGTGTGCAGGAGAATAAAGTGGCCGTGCAACAAGTTGGAGGGTGTAAGGGCACTGCTACTTCATTCCAGGAGCTGTCTATGTTCCTGTGAACATAGACCACAGGAACTTCCTGTGGTCTTCATGGCTTTCAGATACACCTTATCCCATTCTACTTCTTTTCAACGTCTGAAATGCATGTCTCCAGTCTGCTTTCCGCTACCACAACCACCTTCCGACCAATTGCTTCCCTCACACAACGTTTGCTACGTCCTCTTGCCCATTTGCATACGTGGTACATGGTAGCAGTGGATTCTCTCCGACACGAAGGTGCTCTGCCACACGCTGGCCTGTGCGCTGATGCAGGAACATTTCCTCGCTCAACCTAAGAGCTGTTGGCGGAGTGGCAAAACCCGCCGACGCGGATGGCCGCACATGGCGGCCGGCTGAGCTGAGCAACGAGAAAAAAAAAGAGGTGTTTCATGGTCCAAGCATCGCTACAACGCGCGAGGACCAAACCTGCGGGCGAGCTGACCCCGGCCGGCAGTTTTGGCCGCACTCTCCAATGGACAGGAGAGAAAATCAATGTTGTACCACTTTCTAGTTTTCAGTTTGTGTTTTCTTCATGAGTGTGCAAAGTGCGAACCAGTTTGGTCGCATGTGAGCGACCAAACCTGGTCACGTGGTATGCATGTGAATTGCAAACCACTTTAATTGCACATGGACTGCCATGTGCGTTTTCTAGTTGGCACATGGGCCATTAATTGGCCAGCTGTGCGAGAGAAAGTGACGTAGCCGAGTGTGCACTGCGAAGTCCAAGAAGTCGCCGGTGAATTCCGCGACACGGCCCCTCCAGCGCACCCTGCGACCAAATTGCGCCGCGCATGCGACGCGTAAGCGCACGCACCGCTTGTTCTGCATTTTCTCGCGTCATGCGCCACCCAAGCAGATTTCTGAGCGGTTCCAACTGAAACTAGGGTGTGGAGCACTATTTCTTGTGTCATTTTGTGTGTGATTCAGCTTGAGATGATACCCACCACCATGTGTGAGTGGTTTGGGGTGGTCGAACACCACCAAGGCACCGCCAACGGTGTGCGCAAAGTCCTCAACCACCACATGGGGCAAGCCTGTGCCTTGGGCAAGGTCTAATGTTTTTCCTTGTGTGTGCTAGAGTGTCTCCATGTACTATAGTGTTCCAAACTATGTGAGGCACTCATTCCTTGTGTAGTTTTCTAAGTCTTCAATCAAGGTTTTTTCCAAGTGTTCATTCCAATTTTCTACAAGTACCACCCTCATTTTGCAGTATTGCCAATTACTGTACATTTCACCGTTGATGCCGAAACTTTGAGGGAATATTCTACAACTCCTAATATTTCCAACGAGGCATCACACGCCTCCTAAGACAGCCATTTGAGTGCCTCACAAATTTCATTGCTCAAACGGACGAGGTTCTGTCCAGCATTTCCAGAAAATCACCAAGGTCCCAGTTTTGAGTTGGAGCCTTGGCCAAGGGCATTTGTTGCGATATTTGAGCAAGCTACAGCTGGTAGAACATGTAAAAATTCTCCAACAGTGGTATCAGAGCAGTTGGGAGAATTCTCGCAGTCCGAGACACTCGAGCGCGAGCAAGTGAGGGACGGGAGCTACCGCCGCCGCAGTGATGGCCGCCGCTTCGACCAAGGAGTTCCACGTGGTGGACAAACTCATGGGCGCGTAAAAAAGCATCAATTGGAAATTCTGCATGCAACTTGTCTTCGAGGAGCACGGGATTTGGGAAGGCGTGACGGGAGTGGAGCAATTGCCGGATGCAAGCGTGGCATCGGCACAAGTGACGGAATCAACTTCTTCCTTGGTTGTGCCGCAAGGGCATGCGGGAGAAGAGGGGGCAGCTGCTGAAAGGGCGAAGAGGTGTGTGAAGGACAACCGGAAGGCGTTGATGTTGCTTTCAATGAATTTTGCGCCACTGCTTATGTCATATGTATGGCCTTACAAGCTCGCGTGTGATGCTTGGAAGGCATTGTGTGGGGTGTATGAGGCGGGAGCAATGGCAAATCGCATGATGTTGCGGGATCTTTTTTGCAAGCTTCGCATGAGTGCGGGCGAAGGGATGCAGGACTACATCAACTGTGCCAAGGAGTTGGTGGAGCAGCTCGGAGCCGCCGGGGCCGAGGTTGAGAGCGTTGAGATCATCCTCACGTTATTGGAGGGGCTCCCGGAGTCATACCAACCCCTCGTGGTGGCGTTGGAGGCGCAGTCGGGTGACCTCAAGCTTGAGAAGGTCACCACAAAGCTCCTCCATGAGGAGATGCGCCGGCACTCGCGTGATGAGAGTGGTAAGGATACCGCATACGTGAGCCGCACGCACGCATACCCGAAGATGGACGGCAACGAGAGAACGGTCGGTGCACCACCGAGCATGGGCGTCCGGGCGTGTTTCCATTGCGGCTCCACCGACCACCTCGTTCATGACTGCACCGCGTGGAAGGCAAAGTGCGCGAAGTGGAAGACCTCCTTGTCTTCCTCATCCTCATCGGCCGTGCGGGCATCTCCTGCCTCCGAGAAGATTTTTGTGCTCGCGGCAGGTGTCAACACCAAAGCGCCCGATGAGTGGTACGTGGACTGGGGAGCCGCTCGGCACCTCACTCCTCACCGTGGATGGTTTGAGGTACTTGAGACCATTCCAGGGAGAGATGTGGTGTTGGGGGATGACGGGGTGTTGGCCGCAATGGGAGAAGGCACGGTGTGTATTGATGTGATTGTCGGAGGGGAGGTGAGGAGTGTGAAGCTCACAAATGTGTTGTATGTCCCGGAGCTCTCAAAGAGCCTCGTTTCGGTGAGCGAGCTCGTGAAGAAGGGATGTATGGTCAAATTTGATGAAGAGGGGTGTTGTATTATGAAGGAGCGAGTAGTTGTTCTTGAGACACCTTGTGAACGGGATCTTTACCCCTTGTGTGGTTGTGTGGCACCGCTGGAGGAGTGTGTCGCGGCCTCGGCGGATGGTGTTGGAGGATGTGGAGAGAAATTGGGAGCAACGGGGCTTGACGTGCTTGGCACTGTGCTTCCATCCCTTGTGCCTCCAAGTCCCATGGTCAATGAGCAGGTCCAGGAAGCCGACGGCGCGGATGAGGAAGCCACAGAGCAGTTTGGCGAAGGCAAAGTCACGGTAGCGACTGTGGCATTGGAGAAGCCACATGGATTGCCCATGGTGCCACGGAGCAGAGCAGTCAAGGGCGTCCATACCAAAGCAAGGAACGTTGCACCTCCGCCACCAAAACGCGTGAAAACTGCTGTAGCAGTGGGAGCGGCCAAGAGTATGGGTCGCATCCGAAGCGCGAAGGGCAAGAAGGCTCGCGTGCCGGCGAACGACATCAAGGCGGAGACCATGGGCGACGTATTGAGCACCACCGACACATCATGGCTCAACACGCTCCTTGGTGATGCCGGAATCAACATCGACATGGATCTCGACATCCCAGGTGATATGGAAGTTGAGTGGCCATTGGACGTCGCACACAAGAAGAATGAAGATGAAGCCGAAGACCCCAAACTTGCAGATTACAAGTTTATGTGCTGTGACAATTGCCTTTTTGGCTTCTAGCCCTTGTTACAAGTTCTGCCAATGTTCGCCAAGTGGGAGTATTGGCAGAGTGGCAAAACCCACTGACACGGATGGCCGCACGTGGCAGCCGGCTGAGCTGAGCAACGAGAAAAAAAAAAACGTTTTCGTGGTCCAAGCATCGCCACAACGCGTGAGGACCGGACGTGCAGGCGAGCTGGCCCCGGCCGGCAGTTTTGGCCGCACTCTCCGATGGACGGGAGAGAAAATCGATGTTGTACCACTTTCTAGTTTTCAGTTCGTGTTTTCTTTGTGAGTGTGCAAAGTGCGAAACAGTTTGGTCGCATGTGAGCGACCAAACCTGGTCGCGTGGTATGCATGTGAATTGCAAACCACTTTAATTGCACATGGACTGCCATGTGCGTTTTCTAGTTGGAACATGGGCCATTAATTGGCCAGCTGTGCGAGAGAAAGTGACGTAGCCGAGTGTGCACTGCGAAGTCCAAGAAGTTGCCGGTTGATTTCGCGACACGGCCCCTCCAGCGCACCCTGCGACCAAATCGCGCCGCGCATGCGACGCGCAAGCGCACGCACCGCTTGTTCTGCATTTTCTCACGTCATGCGCCACCCAAGCAGATTTTTGAGCGGTTCCAACGGAAACTAGGGTGTGGGGCACCATTTCTTGTGTCATTTTGTGTGTGATTCAGCTTGAGATGATACCCACCACCATGTGTGAGTGGTTTGGGGTGGTCCAACACCACCAAGGCACCGCCAACGGTGTGCGCAACGTCCTCAACCACCACATGGGGCAAGCCTGTGCCTTGGGCAAGGTTTAATGTTTTTCCTTGTGTGTGCTAGAGTGTCTCCATGTACTATAGTGTGCCAAACTATATGAGGCACTCATTCCTTGTGTAGTTTTCTAAGTCTTCAATCAAGATTTTTTCCAAGTGTTCATTCCAATTTTCTACAAGTACCACCCTCATTTTGCAGCAGTGCCAATTATTGTACGCTTCACCGTTAATGCCGAAACTGTGAGGGAATATTCTACAACTCCTAAGATTTCCAACAAGCCATCACACGCCTCCTAAGACAGCCGTTTGAGTGCCTCACAAATTTCATTGCTCAAACGGACGAGGTTCTGTCCAGAATTTGCAGAAAATCACTGAGGTCCCAGTTTTGAGTTTGAGCCTTGACCAACGGCATTTTTTGCCATATTTGATCAAGCTCCAGCTGGTAGAGCACGTTAAAACTCTCCAACACGAGCAAGCCTTCCCGCCACCATCTCGCTCCTCTCCGCGCTCACCTCACTGTACATTGCCTTGCATGCGACTGCAAGCTCCTGCTTTCTCCACGAACGGGGACTGCATGGAGGGGGGAAATGCATTCCATGGCCTAGGTGGTCACATTGTCAGGCAATGAAACATTGCAGATTCCCTCTGTAGGTTTGAGGCTCTCCTGAAGCTAATTGCCAAGAAGGCTAGCAAAGGGGAGACAGACAGGAACACGTCTCTCCTAAAATGGGGGAGAGGCCACAACTTGAGCCCACAGCCACCCTTGCCCGACCTCCTGCCTTCCAACATGGCTGCCATCCTGCCCGATATATGCGCAAGCCCAGTCACTTAGATCATAGATTGGATCTGAAGGAAAGGGGGAAGAAGGTGGAGCCGCTTGGACCCACCCAACCTACTTCCCTTTTTCATTGACTCCTGAGCTTCTAGGGGACCCACT
>SZWC01002724.1:139024-154073 GCA_023375785.1 Penium margaritaceum
ACACACACACATACACACACACACACACACACACACACACACACTCACACTCACACACACACACACTTACACACACACACACTCGTACTCACACTCACACTCACACACACACACACTCTCTCCCTCTGTCTCTCTCTCTCTCACTCACTCACACACACACACACACACACACACACACACAAAATTACAAATCACCTCCTCTTTAACTACTAAGTCTGGCCCATGCATTTTCATGGCTCCAGATAGGATGTAGAATTTAAACAATGGGAGCTGAATAAACGCCTCATTTCCCCGTTGGCCTGTTGGCTACACACCAATCTCAAACTATGATACACAACGTCAAAAGGAAGCATCTCTTGCTTTCCCATATACTCCGGGAAAGTCAACCTCTCCTATATCATTTTGGGCCATAATGATGTAGGAGAGGTTTGGAGGACCTCCCCCACGCTCTTGTATAACATTACTTCGCAATCTCCATTTACATGATGTGCAGAAATAGCATTTATTCTTGCCTGGTGGCTGCAGAACAACTCTGTTTGGCCGTTTTAATGATCTATTCCTACATGCCACGTTCCTTAAGCAGCTGGTTTGCTAAAGAGCTGCACACACCCCAAAACATTGTTCCCAAAGCCTCTGTTTTGTATGAAACAGATCTGGATTCATCAGTACCCTGCATGAGCACTCCTGTATGCCTTCAGAGCCCTTGCTGCACTCTTTGTGGAGGAAGCTCTCTGATAAGTTGCTGATCACTACCAGACAGTGCAAAGAACATGGAAGTGTTCAGTATTTGCCAGCAGCTGGAATTTCCAATGCAATGTTTCCTACTTACATGTTCTCATGCTGCTTGAAATTGCAGATCCTCTACTCAAAGCTGCCCAACGTATCCAGCAGCAAACTGCATTTCAGTATCATCTAATCCTTCCTACTTCACAAGTTACTTCTGTGCGAGAAAATGTTCCTCATTCTGTCGCTCTGTCTCCCTCTGTGTGCCTTCACCACCACCCTCACCACCACCCTCACCACCACCACCACCCTCACCACCTCCCCCAGCATCGCCACCTCCCTCACCACCACCACCACCCTCCCCACCATCTCCTCCACCTCCATCTCCCTCACCACCACCTTCCCCACCACCACCATCCCCTCCATCATCCCCCCCTCCACCATCCCCACCTCTACAATCACCCCCACCACCACCTTCTCCACCACCATCACCAGCAGCATCGTCTCCACCGCCACCATCTCTCTCATCACCATGGCACCCACCACCTAGCCGCACTTCAACAACTAAATCACCACCACCATCCACTGGTCGCCCGAACCCAGCGCGTCCTTCCCACCTATTGTCCGCCTTGTTGGATGCCGCACAGGGCTGCAGAGCCGCACAGCCTGCAAGTGCAAGGTGCCTTGGAGCCTCTGCCAGTACCGCTCTGCTTGCAAATCCTGGCTCTGCGTCTGCACATTCCACCAGTATGGACATGCCCGGCGTGATGCCACCACTGGAAAGCTACTAAGGTGCACTGATAAGCCCAGTGGGTTTGCGCTTTAGACTGGCATCAGCGATGGTTGCAGGCCAGTGCAACCACAATGGCATCCAGGTGTAAACTGACCTTCATGCATTAACTTGAATGTACGGCATGCTGCTGAAACATGTTTCTGTGTGGAAACTCACCCGTGGGTTGATTTCTCTGTATGTGTGTGATTGAAGAATCTTTGAATGTACAGGAGGTGTTGTGCAAGTAGGTGCATTCAAGTACATGTCAGAAAGATTGGTTTTTCATTGGTTTCTACTAATTTCATCAATGAGCCAAGGTATTAAACTGCTCATCATTATCTATCAGTAGAGCTATGCATCATTCTGAGACAGAAAACTTCATTCAGTTTTCTCCGTTGGAAGAACTTGCTAGGAATTTTTTATGCAAGAGTCTGAAGCAAATCATATGCATTCTGGTCGAAGCATGCTACAGAGGCAATAGCCTGACAGCTTTAAAACACACTGAAAAGCTGAAAAACTTGTGAAACGTTTTGTCGAAGTCGTAGACAAGGTTGTGAAGGTTGTTTTCTCTAATGCAGCACATTGTGTATGATTTGGTCATCTGTACTTTCCCCTGCTTGGTCCAATGCGCATACCACGTGCTCTGCAGCTCAGCACTCTGCGTGAGGGTGACTAGACGAGCGCCCTCAAGCATGAACATCTCCACCAAGCTGCTTGTTGGTTTATGTACCACAGGCACTTACCGCACTGACGCAGGTGATTGATGCAGGAGTGAGACTGGCGCTGACATCGCAGCTCACATGGTGGTGGCTCGTGGGTGTACACAAGGAGACGATCCAGAGCCACACTCACAGGGCCCCACATCAGAGTTACCTCTAGCACAGGCTCTCGTGTCTTGAATTCTCATTGAAACTAGGATTCCTAGTGTGACTGTTCAAGTGGGGCTTTCTGGCCAGGTTTTTCTCCCAGACGGAATAGGTTGCATGCCTGCAGGTTCATTTGTGCAGCAGGACCAGGTTTGGACCTCACTAGGAGTGGGTGTGAGCAAGGATGGGCTCGCTGTTCGCCCGCTCGTCACCCCGCTGGCTGCTCGCTGCACCTAATGACTCTGTCCCGAATGCCTGACTCTGTGCGTTTCTTTGCTTATCCTAACGTCCATGGCGTTCTTCGCCTAGATCAGCGTGTGACTCTCCCACTTCCCTCACTCTCTCTCACCCTAGTCATCTCCATCCTCTGGTATCAGAGAGTGGTGAGTGAATGCACCTTTCTCACGCTCGCACACGCAATCCTGGATGTTTGATGTCTCTTCATCACCCCATCTACGCTTCCACCGTCGGTCGCCTACCCTAGCTGCGATCTAGCACCCCTCTCATATCCAGGACTATATGTGGCCTCTGTGGAGGGGCATGCAGTATTCCACACCTCGCGGTGCCCTTGGTGCATGGCTGCCTTGTCCTCATTCCGCGTTCTTGTGGAAACGTTGGCAGGGAGCCACTTGCTTCCGCCATCTCCTCGTAGCTGCACCGCACTCTCCTGGCACTCTGCAACGCACCAGTGGAGAGATTGCCAGCTGCCTTTAACGTCATCAGGCAGTCCTGGTTTTGGAAGGGACGATTCTTTGCCTCCCACGCTGTCCCTAGCTCCTCTTAAGCATCCGCAGCTGCAGCACCTCTGGCAGCAACGATGACGCAGGGAGTAGCAACCACCTTAGCAGCAACGGCTGCCGTCGGCATAGCTGCGGCATTGCGGGTCGTTGCATCGGCACCAGCAGCAGCAGCAATGGTGCCGACGGCCAAAGCAGCAGCTACAACCGCAGCCAAAGCAGCCACTCCTACAGCAACCACTGCCTCTGCCACAGTGACGGCAGTCGCAGCAGCTGGTGCAGCTATGAGAGCAGCTGCCGCAACGGCGGAAACAGCAACTGCTGCATTGCAGCAACAACACCAGCAGCAGTCTGAGCAGAAGCTGCTGCGTCAGCCATAGCTGCAGGGGGTGTGGTCAATGCACACACAGAAGCACCAGCAGCACCTGCGAGACCCGCCGTGCACCTGCATTACCCTCTTGGCCGTACCACACCCTCTAGACCTACAACATCAACAACAACTGCAGCAGTCACAGTGACAGCCGCCACAGCACAAACAGTGGAGGATGATGCGGGATGTAAGAAGAAGAAAAAGTGGAGGATAATGTTGATGATGCTGAAGCAAAAGAAGCAGGAAATGACGGGGACAGTGGCTTGAGGAGGACATGATAAAAGAGGCGCTGCGGGAGGCAAGAAACAGCGACAAAGAGGTGACCGTTCCACGCGGTCAGAGAATCCATCACCAGTAGCACAGGAGGAGAGGCACTTGCAGAGTCTGCACAGAAGAGAGGTTAGCAGAGGGCAATGCAAGTTGACAAGAGCAGTGAGGAGAAGCGCCAGGAAGCGTTGACGACAATGGCAACAGAGAGATGTTCAAGGGCTGCTGTTAGCTTGTTGGTGGCTGAGAGGCACCGGATGTTGCCACGGCCGTGGTACTGGACACGGGGCTCTGTCTCGGCAACAAGGGCCACCACATCTTGACAAGTAATTGAGAAAATGCTGCTGATGTCAGCTGCGGATGAAGCGACAGATGAACAGGCGAGCGGATGTGTTAAGGAATAAAGAGCCTGAGTCGTCACGTTCGGATGAATGGGCACAAGGAGATCTGTTGCACTTAGATAGACGTTGCAGTGGAGGAGATGGAGCAGGGTACACGGAGATGAAGTAGGTGGCGAAAGCGGCAGTAGACAGTGGCGGAGGAAGAGAAGACAGCAGAGGGCAGCGATCATGGTGGCAAAGCGATAACTTGGTTAGGAGAAACCAGGCGAGGTTGCCTGAATCTCTGATACCATGTCAGAAGAATGGACGGAGCCGAGAAAGCAAATGTAGAAGCAGGAAGAAGCAGCGGGAGCTGGTTCAAGTACAGAGTGATGATGCAGGCAAAGAGCTGCAAAACAATGCAGGAATTAGCCGGAGATGGAACGATGAGAAAATTGTTGGAACTGGGACAGAGTGCTGAGATAGACTCTAGTTTAGTGAGAAAATGCCAGAAGCAGGAGCGTGGAGTTCAATGGATAAAGTGCAAACAGAGCGGAGGAATGAGAGTGTCGGAGCAAAGAGGTGCAAGGGCGCAGGCTGAGATAGGATGACAACGAAGGATTGAGCGACAAGCAAGCAGAGTGGAGACATGATGGTGAAGCCGCGGATCCAAAGGCAAACACCTTGGAACTAACTGTTCTGGGTTAACCTAGGAAGGAATAAACATATTCCATATGTGCAACATAACAGGAAAGAAAAGGACAAGCAGCGGCTTCTTGTGTGCTAGCCAAAAGCGCTTGTGAGATTGTTGCTTATTCGGGGATAACTCGGTAGGATGTCCGTTGGTCGGTTACTTCACAATGGCTAGTGGTAGCTTTGACCGAGGTGGCTCATGCCGGAGCTGAATCATTATTGAGAGCACTTGGACTTGGAATTCCTTGTGTTCATCTTTTGTTGATCTGACAACTACGTACCCAAGTACCTAGGATCATAGCAGACAGGTAGCCAAGCAAGTAAGTAGCTTCTCTTTTTTCTGATTTTGGTATGTTTTATATGTTTTACCATGGTCCAAGGAGTGTCGGTAGCATCCTTCAAACATCCTCGGTGTGATTTTGTTTTTCAGGTATGCATGCAGAAGTGGCTTATAAGATTGCTGTTTGTGCAGAACGCGAAGATCAATGGTACAACTGAATACCTCTCTACTCCACTGGTTGTTGAGAAACATGGAGAGGCATTGTGTGGACTGCAGTGCAGGAGAAATTCCTCCTGATAAAGGTATAGCAACCGAAGCAAGAGGAGAACCAAGTGCCACGGCATGAGTAATAGTCGTAACTACAGGAGTTACAACAGTGGTCATACATACAACAGGAAGAGTTTGCAGGGCTATAACAAACCTACACACAATAGAAGTAGAAAAAATAGTTGACCACATCAGTAAGAAGGATCAAAATAATGGTTACCAAGGAAGCTAGTCCTACAGGAATGGTTTGCACACCAGGAGTTCCCAAAGCAATAGTTCCCTGCAAAGAAATACCACGACAGAAATTCCCACCGTGGAATTTCCCATAGCACCAGAAACAGCCGGTTCCAGCTGAACTGCAACAACAACAGCAGTAGCAGCAGCAGCTACAACACCAGTAGCAGCAGTAGCCATGATTCCAGGAGCAACAACAACAGTGGCAGCCTCAAGAGTAGCTTCAACAGCAGTAGCTGTAAAAGCAGCAGCTTTACATATAACAATAGTAGTAGTTACAACAGAGGCATCATCAACAATTTATAGTAACAGAAGTAAAAACAACATCGTCGGCAACATCAGAAGTAGTAACAACACCAAAAACATACCAAAGCAACAATAAAAACATCAGCAGTTCCCACTGAAGCAGAAATTCCCACAGCAACAGATGCCATGGTAAGAACAACAGCAATAGCATTTGCAGCCAGAGCTACAACAGCAGCTGCAATGAGCTTCAGCAGCAGCAGCAGAAGCAAAAGCTGTAGTGGCAGAATCCGTAGCATCTACAGCAGCAGCTGCAGTAGGACCATTATCAGTAGAAACAGGTGCAACATCAGCAACTGCGATCACAGTGGCAGCGAGATGAGAAGTAGCGGCCACGGCAAGAGCAGGAGCACAAGCAATGAAAACAGGAAAAAGGTAAAAAAAAACGCAGCAACATTAGCAATAGGAGGCACAGCCTACGGAGCAGAAGCAACACCATGTACATGCAGCCAACCAACCTGGTTTCCAAGTGGCCAGGCTTGGTCAAGTAGGATGACTTCAAGTTGGCTACCACAAAAAAAGGTGAGCATACCTCAGAACAAGAAGGCGCTCCGTTTGGAACATTGTAATCATTGTTAGAGGGTTGCTTCTGTCGTTGCCAGGACTTGAAGTGGCCGCGGTACCGTAAGTGAATTGCCTTGAAGACAATGGGAAAGAGGCTTTGCAACTGGTTCCATTTCCAAGAGCACGGGTGATGGCATGTTTAAACTGTTGAACCTCCGGCCTGAACTAGAAGCTTTGGTTGAAGCTAAAACATGCCGTGTTGAAGAATCTCACAACGTTTTGGTTGTGTATTTCCTTGCGTTTACCACACCATGTCAGCATCTTGAGTTCTTGTTTTTTTTTGGAATGTTTGATACAGTACGCTTCCGGTTTGTTGGTCCAACATCCTTATGTCTGGCCACGGAACTTGAAGTGTACCGTATAAACCACTCTCAAACACTAACACGAAATCCTCATAATGTGGACATAGTGTTGGGTGACAAAAAATCCTTTTGGATCAACGTTGAAAGTTGAAGAACGACATATTTTGACATACTCATAAAATTTTGTAGGAGGGACTACTATGACTAGCTAATGTACACCCTCCCCACCCCCCCCCCNGCTTCCAAGCAGGCTGTGCTCACTGTTGAGGATGATGGTGATGAAGAAAGTGACACTAATGATAATGACAATGGTGATGGTAATGATGAAAATTCTAGAGATAAATATGAATATGTTCATGATGAGGCCAGAATATCCAACAAAGAAGAGGTCATACGGTACTTAATAATCGTAACGCTGCTTGGAATACATTGTGATGATACACTATGTTCTGATTTGGTATTTTTCTTGTGTAGACAGGGGTGCCTGTTGCATTGCGGACAGTGCCTGTTGCCTTGCACATGGTTTTGTCTACACTGTAGAGAATGTGTTCTGCATAATAGAAGGCAATAGATATTCAAGATGGTCAATTGAATTTAGAAATGGTGGATAATTCTATGAGCTATGGATAACTGCTTTTTGAGGTAGTTTGTAAATCTGTGACTGCATTTTTGCATCATGATTGAAACATATTCAACCGATGTTTGTGATAACAAATTTTAAGATATCAGTGTGTTATTGGATGACATAATTGTTCTCCACTGGATTGGGACGAGATGCATGTACATGACTGGGTAAATGAAGCACCGCAGCCACCGTCATTTACCACGCCACAACCGACACCTACTACGCTGTCACCTGCATCCACTACATTTTTGTCAGCTCCAACCATGCCATTGCAGCTTCTTTAATTATAAAAATGGCCCACAACTACCATGTCACATCGTCTTCTGTTGTTCCCTGGCCTCAAGTATAACATGTTAGGCACCTACTTGGACGTCGCCCACATCGTCCGCACCAGTATATACAACTGCTTCTTTGCAACCTTAAGTACAAAATGATTGGTTACCTATGGTGATGTAACCTCAAGATTGGCAGGCTTCTGTACCTGACATGCATTTGTCGCCACGTCAAGAACAGAGAACTGGGGCATCCACAGTACTCCAACCTCAAGGGAAACAAAGTTAGATGTTTAGTTACTTGTTATACTTCTTCATTTAGTATGTATTCCTTTCTTCAACATCTCATCACCGTCTTCCATAAGCTGAATCTCAACTTTGCCTCTCACAAGAGTTATAGTGGCCCCTAAATGTTTTACTATATTTGGACAGGAGTAAAGCGATATGGTGAGTCTAAAATTCTTGAATTGAGTGTGGACTCCCATTTATTCTTGTTCTTTTTCTTTTTTTTCATTTCTTTGTTATGGTCGGTTTCTTTTCATTCAGTTGAGTTCACAGGTAATGGTGAATGATCCACCATCACATTTTTTGGGGACCAAACAGCAAGAAAAAAGTCCCAAATCACAAGAGAAGACAGATGGTACTGCAAAAAAGGCTGGTGGCAGAGCATTACATGAGAAGGGTGGTAGTTTTACAGAGCAAAAAAGTGGTGGATTGGGGGAGCACATGAATAGTAAGTCTTTGTATAACAATAGTGGCAGAATCTAGACACAAAATCAGTGAATTGGTGGAGGAGAAGAGTGGCATGCTGGGGGAGCAGAGTGGTAAGTTGAAGAAGAAGAAGAGAGGTGGAGAATAACAGACAAAGGTTGGCAAATCTGTATAGCAGAAGAGTAGCAAAGGGTTACAACAAAATAGTGGCAATAGAACAGAGCAGGTGAGTGGCAAAGCAGAGCAAAAAAGGAGGAACAAAGTGGTCGAGGTAAAGCGTTGCAGAGTGGAGCAGCTGAGGAGTGGCAAAGTGGTGCAGCGGAAGGGTAGTGGAGTGCTGTAGCAAAGGAGTGGCAATGCGGGGGAGTAGAAGAGTGGCAGAGCAAAGCAATAGAGGAGTAAAAAAACAGTGGAGAAGAAGCTTGGGAGAGCATAGCAGCATGTTGTCTAAGAAACGTTTTTACTCTTCCCTGGGGGCGTAAAATCATCTCTATCCACTCAAAGGTATGATCTATTCCTCTATGGCATATTTCTTCAGCAAGTGGTTCTCTAAAGAGCTGCAGATGATGCAAACCTGTGTTTTGAAAGTCTTCTTTTGCTAAGGAAAACGTCAAGATCCATCCCTCCCTAGCGTGAATACTTCTACATGTCTTTAGAGCCATTTTTTTACTAGAAGAAGTTATCAAATAAGTTGCTTATTACCACCAGATAATGGAAACAAAATTCACGTGTTGATTGTTTACTAGCTGCTGAGCGTTTCAACACAATATCTCCTTCTTCCATGTTCTCATGCTGCTTGTAATTAGCGATTCTCTTCTCAAAGTTGCCCAATGTATCTGACCGGAAAAAAAAGGAGAGAAAAAAAGTCTCCTTTGTTAATACCATCTCATCCTTCCTGTTTAAAAATACTTTGTACAAACAAATGATCCTCAATTTGCCTCTCTGCCTCCACCACCACCACCTTCTTCACCAGCATTGACACCTCCCTTACCACCACCACCCTCCCCACCATCTCCTCCACCTCCATCTCCCCAACCACCCCCTCCCTCATCACCACCATCTCCTCCACTATTATGGTCAATAGGGTCAGAAAAAAAAACACCCAACCTAGAGTGTACACGGCAAGTTGGCCTGTTTGGAAACAACGCGTGGACTTTGCCCTCAAAGTCTGACCTCGCTGAATTTGAGGGCAAAGTCGCTCACTTCTGACATCGGCGTTGCCGATGTCAGAAGCAAAATGGGCGATGGCGTTCAATGTCTCCATCGAAAGTTCTCGGCAATAAAACCCAACGCAAACCCCCTCTTAAACCAGGGGGTTTAAGTTATGTTTTTTTACTTGCCCAGGCACCTGCCGGGCCCCACGGTAGCGGGGCCTGGCAGATCCCCTTTCTTCTATCACAGCTTATGCCGCATCCTGCAACCCCCCCCCAAACCCTCAATGAGCCCCTTAGTTACGATGGGGGATTTGGGTTTTATTTATCTCCTTGCCCGTACACCTGCCGGGCCCCACGGTAGCGGGGCCTGGCAGATCCCCTTTCTTCTATCACAGCTTATGCCGCATCCTGCAACCCCCCCCCAAACCCTCAATGAGCCCCTTAGTTACGATGGGGGATTTGGGTTTTATTTATCTCCTTGCCCGTACACCTGCCGGGCCCCGCTGTAGTGGGGCCCTGCAGGTTCCCCTTCTGTTTTTTGCAACGGGCACCTCTCACCGGTCTTTGCGAGATCACAGGAGGGCTTCACTGGCTCCACCGGCAAAAGCCCTCCTGCAATCTTGCAATCACCAGCGAAGATCGTCTTTGCCCTCAAATTCAAGCTTTGGCCCCCAAAAAATACACTCATCCGTTAGTGTATTTATCCGGGCTGATTAACCATACCTCATCCAGCCACCCTCCAGCAACTGAATTGTCAAATTAATTGATACATGCAATGAGCATCAAATTTGAGATGGCACATTCGGTTGGACAATCAGAGGTCTGTACGTTAAGTTATGAATTTCCATCCATGAATACCAAGGTGCAACTTGGCTGGGAATTTCCTACAAGATTGAATTCTGGCATCTGGTCCAATGGGGGAAAGGAGCTTACATCTTTTTGTGAGGCATGTGCAATAGGGTTGTGCATGCCTTTTGACCCAGCATGGTCAGCACCTACGCTGTGTAAGCAAGCACTGTTGGGTACTCGGCCAGTTCTAGTCAAGGTGCGACTGCACCTCATTAGCAACCAGGACCGCCGTACATGAGTGCTTGCATCAACGTGACTGAGTAGCAACATGCAAGGCCTGAAATGGGGGACCGCTTTGCAATAGTGCATTCATGCACGAACGTGCACTGAATTAATGCAGTGCACTGTTGCCGGCCAGAATCGTGAGCCGTAAATCATTTCTTCAAGTGTCTTCTACATTCTTCTGCATGGTGTGTTCCCTCTGTCACCTCCCACCAGTTTTCCTGTGCTTATTTGCAAAGCCAACAGAACCATCCAACCTTCTTCGCACCTGTTGCGGCTACCTATGACCCTCTTCTTATTTCTTAGGAAGAGAGGGTTGTCACTGGGACTCCACAAACACCCTGAAACTTACGTTTTGGCTCCTCATACTAACCACCACAGCCCCCTCGTCCCCCGACCACCACCCATGTCATGATGTAACACCGCACATCCTGCTCCCAGATTTTGTTTCTGGGTCACTGCCCACATGACTCGCAAGCGGTGAAATATTTCATGGAGCACTTTTTGCGTGCTTCTGCACAGTATGCTCCCTCTCCCATCCCCCATGGGCTTGCCTGTACCTACTTGGGAAGCCCAAAAGATCACTTGACCCGTTCAGCTCCCATCACTGCCGCCTCTGACCCTCTCCTTGTTCCTAGGAAAAACATAACTGCTTCTAGGTAATCATCATCTTACACCCTGCTACATATTTAATGGCTCCTCATTTTGACTACCAAATCCATCATTTTAATCCAATGACCACCTCCCATGTTGCGATGGTATCATGGCATCACCTACTCTTAACATTTGTTTCCTCGTTCTTGCCCGTGAAAATCACAGCAGTAAATTGCTTCATGGAGCGTCTTCTATGTGCTTCTGTACGGTGGATACCATTTCCAGCCCTCTACTATTTTGAGTGTGCCTGCATTCAAAACCCAAGAAATCTCCTAGACTAACCCGCTCCCGTTGCCACCACCTGTGACCATCTTGTTGTTTTCCAGGGGAAATAGAACTATCATTAGGCTTGCCTAACACCACAAAACACAATTAATTGCCCCTCATTACACCACCATAACTCATGTGCCAATCCCCAGGCCACTGCTCATATTGTGATGTTATTACCGTGCGACCTACTACCTACTCCTTCTCGTGGTCCCTGTCCACTTTTAGAGATCCTCCACAATATGTATTATCTCTGTGGACATGTACACAAACTCCATCACGTTCAATGGAATTATTCCATCGTATGCCATCCAAAAAAAACAGTGTTTTGTAGGTCCAAGACCTACTCCTATGCACAAAAATCAGTCACATTGCGTTTTATGGCCACTGTCATGATGAATATCACATGACTTCCATTCTCATCTTTTTGTACGCCTCATTGTGTAAAAGCAATGTTAGCTTTCTATGACACAAATTTTTTTTATGTATATTTCTAGCCTACTTCTATACACAAAGAACAAGTCACCTCTTATGCGGCCACTATCACGATGACCATTCATCACTTCCTTTCACAACATTGCATGTGTCATATGAAGTAACAAATCATGTTCGCTTTGTGGTTGAAGGAATTGCAGATTCCATTTGCGTAGTGGTTACGATGGTGGAACTGCTCTCGCTTGTATGTGAGAGTTGGAGATGTGGAACTCAGCTTAGCTATGTTCACCACCAGCATTGTCTCCACTGCCACCATCAACATCTCTCCCATCACCATGGCACTCACCATCTAGCCCCCCTCCAACAAATAAATCACCACCACCATCCACTGGTTGTCTGAACCCAGCCCTTCCTCCCCCAGCTGCTGCCCGCCTTGTAGGAAACCGCACAGGGCTGCAGATCCGCAAAGCCTGAAGTGCAAGGTGCCTTGGAGCGCCTGCCACTACCTCTCCTCTTGCAAATGCTGGCTGTGTGTTTGCCCATTCCACCAGTATGGGCATGCCCAGTGTGATGCCACCACTGGAAAGCCACTACGGTGCACTGAAAAGACCTATGGGTTTGCACTTTGACCTGGCATCAGCTTTGGTTTCAGGCCAATGCAACCATAATGGCATCCAGGTGTGAATTCATCTTCATGCATCAACTTGAATGTACAGCGTAATCTTGAACCACATTGCTGTGTGGAATCTCATCCATGGGTTCCTAGACCACTCTGTATGCATGTGATAACATAATATCTTAAGAAAATGAGCTGTTGTGCAACTAGTTGCATTCAAGTACATGTCAGAAATAAATGATCATTTTTTTCTACTGATTTCCATCAACGCATTGTCTAGTTCCATGAAATTCAGATAACCTTACAGTCCTTTTGAGGAGAGTGCACTTACTTCAGCCTTTGAAAAAGGAAGCATGCTGGCCCGTGAATGTGGACAGGGGACCTTCAGCCTTTTCTCTCTTCTCCCTTTCACATATGATTTTTTTTTCCATTCCTTTCCATATTCTGTTGCTCCTGTGCGTATTTTCTGGTCATGCCAAGGCCAGCTACATTGATGGGCTACTCCTTGGTCATGTAGGTTGTCAGCATATGCTAGTGCTGGGAAGTTGCAGCACCATCTTCCCCTTCTCCACCATGGTGTGCCCATAGTGGTATCATACATCAACGTGTTCCATTCTTCAGTGATGATTTGTGCTTTTGATCAATAAGATAGAGCCAAATGTATCCACATGCACCACCATTGGCTCATGTTGCAGAAATCTTAGCTCACCTAACAACTTTGGAACGCCATCGCCTTCTTAACCACCTTGATAATCACAATTTACTCCACTGTGGTAGGGCTCCCAGCTAATGTGCATTGCATAGTTTTCCATTTTGACTTGTCCAAGCCAAGGTCTATGTTGATTCGCTATGTAGAAAGTTGAAGGTTGTGGCTTTCTGATCGAAGTTGACAAGCTGTTTTTTTGTACCCATGTCAGTCTGCTCAGTTTTCCCGTGTCTTAGCATTAATCAAAGAAAGCCCCATGTTCTTCATGCTTAAAACATGTTAATTTGGCAAGTCTTCTTCCTTTTGTTGCACGCAACATGCCAAGTCATTTTATCACCCTCCATATAAATCAGGAGAATGCAGTGCACAGCAGTGTCCAGAAGAATCTTGACACGGTCAATACTGCACAGTTTTACATTGTCTCATGTTTCCAGCTATATACTAGATACGTGTGAAAGTGCCCCCACGCATGCAATGGAATAACTTCTCTCGCTCCATTTATTGGTAATCAGCCCCAAGTCATACACTTGATTAACAGTGTACATGAACAAAAATCACAAAATGAAGATTCAGGGAAGATTCGTCCCTTCATTGGCGGCGTTGTGCCTGGAGAGGGGTCAGGGTAGGCACAGTGAGGCTGACCAGCCTGGGTGGTCGGCGCGGGCAGTATCCTTGTTCGTGCAGCGGCTCTCCGTTGCTGGGACTCGGCAGCAGTGTCATGTCCTCAGCGACTTCAGCTTGTGGCGTAGGAGTCTGGACCCGACGTTGGGCAGTGTCGCACCTGTTGAGCTGCCGTGGCCATGGCCCCTTGGCCCCCTTACACTGTCTGACCTTTGCTACACTGTGCCATTGGATGGTGAGGAGAGTCTCCTCTGTCCTTGCCACTTGTTTCCCTGCTTTTCCTCTCCACATTCTTGTGCCGTGGGTGGAAGTGCTTGGAAGCTTTCATACCCCCAATGTTGTGCCAGTCAGGGGCAGTTTGTATGTTCCTTCTCATTAATCAAGTTTACATTCTTGAAAAGAAAAGAAGTAAGATTCAAAGTCTCTTCCTGGGAGTTGCTTCATGATTTCCACAAAAATCCTACCTTACAATGGTTCACAGTATTATGTGTGTATGAAATGAAAGAAGGTTCCCAGAAATTACATAGTTATGACCATTTATTGACAAAATTGCCTTAATTTTCCCTGAAATGATTCTTTGAAGAATGACATATTCTCTGCAAGAATGCTGGAAGTATTACATTTTTATTTTCTTCCCGGACATACATATGTCATTTACTGTACCTGCCTACTACGAAGGATATCAGCCACGACCTCGGTTGAGAGAAGTACTTCTCATGAAATCCTTCCACAAAAGCAATAGTTTGTCTGTCACTCAAGATATAGTCAAGCTGTTGCCCTTGCAAAAGCTTGAGTTTTTTGGAGAAATAGTCCTGCAGTTGCTCGTGCAACAGCTTGGCTGTTGTTCAAAGCAGGGTCCAGTTTCTGTCCAATTTTGGCTACACACGTTTCTGGGATTAAAGGTGGTACTCAATTTCTAATTGTTATTTCCAGCTTCTATTAGTGATTGCTATGCTTCATTTTTTACTTTATTTGTTTTGCCGATGGCTACTGCCTACGAGTTGTCTATCACTATCACTGAACAATCCGGTGGATGTCTGAGAACATTTAATGCTGTGGATACAGCACTTGCCAGCCATCAACAAACCCAATTTTACAGCTTAGATAGCTTGATGTGTTGTTTGTTAGAATACACTTATGTATTTTTAAATAAGTCTATCAGGTACAATTTCCAATACACTGTGCCAGTACACCGTTGAAGTTGAGGGGGGAGGGGGGG
>SZWC01002724.1:157050-168463 GCA_023375785.1 Penium margaritaceum
GGGGGGGGGGGATCAGAAAATATTTTGTCCAGGAAGATTGCATTGATGTGCTGGCAGCCTCTCTTATCACTCTTTGCTACTTGCAAATGCATTGATTTGTCCGCGAGCTGGCGACCAGCACAGAGGCCAATCAGAATGGAGATGCAAGCAGCTAGTATGTTGCCACCTGGATAGGAAATCCTCCTTCTGCATCCACACACCGAGGAAGATTGATTCTTTTCACCAAATGTAGTCTCAGCAGAGACGCAAACTGGCTCCCTGTAGGACCACACACTTCTGAAGCGCGCATGGCGCCACGTTGAGTTGATGTCCAGTTTGATATAGATCAAATTGCTGGCTCCGACTTTACCCTGACAGGTCTGAATTAGGAATCAAAACTGACCATTTACATACCAAGATAGTCCTTTACTTTGTATTATCTTTGTTTTCTGAGGATGCCTTCAGTCACACATTCTGTATCCTCATCCATGTGTACAGGTGGTGGCGGGAATGTCTCTCTTCCAAGAAAGTTCCCACTAAGGTCTTGGTGTGTATTGAGTCAGCTTACATGGAAAACTGAGTGGATGGTCATGCTTTCTGGTAAGCAAATCTTGCTAACAACATGTGTCTGCATCTCCTCAATGGCAAATGAGCTGAGCCACTTTGGTTATATCTCTGTGCATTCCTTTCCGCAGAGCTTGAAGTTAGGGGAGCTGAGGAGGATTCTATCACCAACACCAAACTCAAGCTTTTTTTTTCCCCCTTTAAAACCTTAAAACAAATCCATCCAATGTTTTTTTACTCCTGAATTCATTTCTGCTTAGGTATTCATGAACGTTTGACATGCCTCTTGCTTATGGTGTGAATTCTTTCCGTTAAGCATCCACAGTATCTATGTTGCTCAAACTCTGAAAAACTGCCGTTGTTGCGTGGGGCTTACCATAAACCACTTTCATTGAAATCTCCTCGTGACTAAGGTTGCAGAGTTTTATGAGGACTCCATGTTAAGTAGCTTGACCACCCAGTCAGAGCCATGCACCTTGCATAAACTGCTGAGCTACTGCTTACGCGTCTAATAGGTCCACTTTGTCTACCCATCAATATGAGGATGGAAGGGAGTCAATAGCCTGATCTGATTGCCTTCGCAACTCATGAGATCTCACCAGAATGTGGTCATGAACCTGCTGTCATTGTCACTTGTGATCATGCGTGGCACACCATAGAGTGTACGACATGGTTGAAGAACAATTGTGCAGTCCCCTTCGCATTGGCAGTTGCTGTCATTGGGATAAAGTGTACCATTCTGGATAATCAATCCACAAAGAAGATAGCTGCTATGAACCCCTTAAGGATTATGGACAAACCATGGAAGATATCCAACCATGGTTTTTTCAGCACCTGTAGCAGTAAGAAAACACGGAGATTTGGTCCATATCCATTTTTGCCACTGAAAAACGTCAAGACATGCATTGTTTTGGATTTTTTTTTTGCATCTCCTCCCACAAGCAGTACTTCACAAGCTTGAGGGTCTTATCCTCAGCAAATTATTGATCTGAACTGGTGTCTTGACACTCCTCCAGTAGCATCTTTTCTCAGGGGTACAAAAACCAGGGGAGTGATAGCCTCACCATCGCCAACATGGAGCATCAAACCAGAACTTGGCCTTGTCATATCCGCCAAACTCGTGCTAGTCTTGTGTGATCATTCTCTCTGTTTATAGGTCTAGCTCAATCTACAGCGTGATGATCTCGGCCATCAGAGCGGGTTTTGTACCAAGATAATCTGCCAAAAACCATTCAAGCTGGTACTAAATGTTGCACTTGAAGTTGGACTCAAGGAACTCCATCCATTGCCTTTTCAGCAGCTCAGTTTTGGCTAAGTCTTCAGATGTTTGAGGGTATGGTGGCCGGTGCAAATGGCACATCGTCGGTATGCCAAGTAGCACCACCATGTTTTGAGTGCATATACAACCACCAGCAACCCTTCTCGTACACCGTGTAGTTCACCTTTGGTCCATGTAGCTTTGATGCTGGCAGGCGCATACCTGGTGGTGGCGTCCGCAGATCATCCACGGTGTAGAATTTTCATTCTCACCATCTCCATCCTCTTCCCCATGGTGAGTGCCATTATGGAAGTGGCAAGGGAGAGAAAGCAGAATCAGAATAGCTCATCGCTGTTGCAAATTGGTGGCAATGTCCAGTGATCAAGGTCGTCATTGTGGGTTCCCTTTAAAGAAGGTGGAGAGACCGGTATACCTGAGCGTGGCAGCAGGGACTGGCTGGGATGCTTCTGTCATTGCTACAGCTGTAGCCACGGATGCTGCTGGTGATGTCCACGGTCACAGCCACCGGCCGGGAGTGTGCCGGATGGATAGGCACGAGAATTCACCTTGGCCGCCTAGAAGTAGACTTTCAATGAGGGTCTGGGGAGACAAAAGGCACCCAGAAAGCACAGAGAATCCTTGGCAATGGGCCAACGGTTGGCTCTGCAGAATGTGGAAGACCGTAAATGAATGTCTCGATGGTAGGTGGAGTACTGTTGCAGGCGGTGGCCATCAAGTGCAAAGCATGATCGCATGGAGAGTATGTGTGGCAGTAGAATACAGCTACAAGCTGTCACTTTTCCATTTAAGTGGAGAATTTAGTCCTAACCGCATGGAGGATCCAAGGGAGGTCTAGAACCACGGGGCTCACCATGCAAGGTTCCGAGGAGGGATTCTCCCTCCTTTCTGTGATACCAGCAATTACTAGCAACAGAGCAAGGGAATGAGCAACAGAGCATGACAATTTGGTAGTGAACATATGAGCAAGATTGCCATGGAAATTTTGTAGCAAAATTGGTTGATAACACTCATACATTCCAAGTGATTGGTTCAGTAGAGCAAGCCTCACAAGATTTAGCTGGTGATTGATCACCTCGCTCAAGCATAACACGCAAGGAGGCCACACCGCCACCCACGGGTCAAGTCCTACCACTCAGCAGTATACCAAGGGCGGCTACTCACCACTCCATGGAATAATATGGCTCGGTAGTCCCCTAAGGATCAGCAATCCCAACAGTATTGTAGCTCCCCTTGAATCCACTTGCATATTCAAAGGTATCACATGGCATCCTAAATTTTGTGAGGTCGTGCCTCAACCACAAGCAAATTCATGAGAGTCATAGAGCAGTCAGAATTCAATCTATGGCAATAGGCCAAGCTTGAAAAATTAAGCTACAGGCTGGTGCCACGAGGTCCATCAACAATACAATTTGACATTTGTGGCATGTTCCCAGCAACAGCCACAGTTCTCAGTCTTCTGTACATAATGGTATGCATGTGGTGCAAGGAAATAGGGCACACAGTTAGAGGTTTCAAGGGCCACAGACAGATCACAAACTTAAAGAAACCCCAGAGAGCACTCCCCTTGCAGAAAGATACCTCCACCACCACCTGTGGAAATGGACGAGAAGGCAGGGTACAGATTTGCGACATCCTTGGATAAGTCATTGGCGCATCTCCACTGTCCGGAAGTTTGCAGACCTTGCAATGAAAATGGTGAAATGAGCAAGCATACCTGGCAACAAACAGAGGTCACCCGGCAAAGAGTTTGGCAATGGAGGGACAAAAGAAGTTGATTCACAATGGTCTCCAGGAAACACATGCAATATTGATCTCTAGATTTGCAAAAAAATTGGTGGCTCCAACGACTCTGACAGCCAGTCCAAACATGGGCCCCTCGAGCTCAGCAAACCCCCTCAGTCCTGCTGCTGCGTACTGGAGAGACACCAGATGTGATGGAGGGAGGCACTGGCCGACAAGAATGAATTCAAAACCTGTACCAGAAGCTGTTGGGACTTGAGAGCCTTAAAAACCATCGTCTTGACTTACTCACCAAGGCCATAGAGGAGCTACGGCATGAGTGTGTACAAATTACTTTCACCAAGAGGGAAAACCAACTCTCGTGTGAACCACAACTCCGATCCGCCCTCCCCAAGCATTTGTTTTCTGAATCTAAACATTCAAACAAGCCCACGGTCTGGATTCTGCAAAAACATCTGGACGCGCACCTCACTATTAGGCTCAGCAACAAGAAGAAGAAGATTGATCTTGCGGCCGTGCTTTTTCACGAGACGGCACTGAGTTGGTGTTCCAATCGAAAGGAAATCTAACGGAAGCAGAAGACAGGCAGAGCTAGACCAATGGCTCACACGGCCCCTCTCACATCGACCACCATTGGCGTTCTAACTCTTGAGTGGATCAACCCAATGTGGAAACATCTGCAGACTCCAGCAAAGGACTGGGATTTTCTTACGCACGCCACTCTTGCACATTCAAAAAAGCTGAACAACAATTCCAATGCACGTTGCAAGCTTTAGTGACTACGTCAAAGTTCAGCATGGCATAGTACATATGAAGCTTCTGTGAAATCATCACCGGCAGTGACATTGCCCCTCATGAGCCATATGTTCACTACAAAAATGGCCTGAAGCACAATATCCGACAAGCCATTGCAATATCAGCATCCTGAACAACCTTAAGTAAATGACTGCAACAGCTGATTACATGCAAAGCAACTACAACGCTCAGATGCAGGAGCCCACAGTTGGAAAACCCCAAACCACAATTCTTATCATGGCCGCAGAAAGTCACAGTCACCTCATTCATTCTCTTTGATGGACATGGACGCTACCAAACTGTGAAATCAAGGGCTGAGCTGAACGTGCCAAAATCTGGGCCACATTTTGTGCGACTGTTAGTGCGGCAGTATCAGGCCAAAGACGGGGGAATGGCACAGAAAATATCTGACGTTTTGGGACACGGTAGAGGGCATGAGTAGAAGGCAAAGCTCATGTCTGGCAAGAAAAAACTTCACCGACTGATTGTGCATCTGAACGGCACTCAAGATTGATCCCAAAGTTAAACGAGGAGTAAGAGGATGACCAACCTATGATACTGCAATGGGTGCAACCAAAGGGCAAGAAAACAGTACCAACGTTAAATGATGGGAAGATCTTCTCACAGTTAAATCAGCAACAGAATGGTTCAGAAGCTGGGTTTGTAGAACAAACCAGGGGTGTTTGAGAGAAAAACTGTCAATGGATGACTTTAGATTTGTTGACTTCGCGAACCACTATGACTGCAAATCCGGGAACTGCAAGATGTAACGGTCTATAGATCTTGTGCAATGAGCGACCGCATCATCATCCTTGAATGAGATTTCTTGTATCAACACAATCCCCATGTGGACTGAAGTGACGGTGCAGTCTATGTCAGCATCAATAGTAGTAAAAAACAATTCCCTTTTCCTTTGACATTTATGGCAGCAATGACCAACAGTTTTCAGCCATACCTTGATGGTTTTGTTGATGTCTACCTCGACAACATCCTAGTGTACAGCCGCACTCCAGAGGAGAATACATAAATCTCTAAAACACTGACCCTTGAAACAGTGTACACGAAAGTTTATTGGGAAGTGAACAAAAAAATGAATATCGACTGTTTACCAAAACGTCTCTATGTCATGAAAACACCTCTAGTCCTCTCACATGTGAAAAGGAATGTATATGTGGGCTCCAGTCACATGCATTTTTTTTAATGGTTCTTGAGAAATTCAAGGATACAGGAATTCACTTTTTGGTACATTGATTGTGGAGTGTATGAACTTGGGTCGATTGACTATGCCTCGTTGACCAAACCAGAGCTCTTTTGGTGTGGCATGGTTCAGCACAGGACTGTGCAGGAGGTGGTTTCATACCCACATCATGTAGGAGGAGCCCTCAAAGGTAAAGGACTCCTAGAGACTCCACTCAGACTTCATGGTTTAAACCGTATCCTGCATGGTGTGGTTCAAGCACCAAGACCCTTTGTCCTGGGATATAGCTGGTGAAGGACAGTGTGCTCAGCAAAAAAGGTGGCATCATTCTAAGGAACTCTCTCCCACAATCCAATTAGAACATATGTAGTGTATGGAAAGACTGGCGCTCAACCATGACCAGCTACAGGCAGACCGCCATGGCAACATCGCTCTTATGGCAAAGGCTGTAGACCCACTGCTGACGTTGTCAGTTAGAGTGGGGACGTATTGACCACAATCTGATATATACTGGACAGGGAGAGGGCCGAGAGGGTCTGAGTGGACTAAATCCAACAGGCGCAGTGCTCAGGAGGTGAAGTCAGAGAAAGTGCAGCAATGCATCTTACCCTGGGTGCACTATAGACAGTTGGTGTTGGGACCTTAGGCACGCTCCGTTAGGATGACCTTGGATATAGTGTCCATGCTCACATGGCAAAGGCGGAAATGCACCAGCAGCTTATGAGACCACACCAATGACAAACACGTGCATAGCAGGGGACGAAGTAGAAGAGATGGAAGGAGCACAGTGGACAACGTGATACAGGTTATCTACAGCACAATCAGGGAGTACGAAAGCACGGGTGTCACAAGAAGATACCATGGCAGAATCGAGAGAGTGCTTCACAGCAAGACTCATCCTGGTACAGGAACGCATTGAGAGCAAGCTGAGCTTGAGAGGAGGGACAAAACACACGTCCACAATGTACAAGGGGTCAGAAAGACCGACAAAATGCACAACCCCAACACCTTGAACATGCAGTGACTGACCAGACACCATGTGAGCTGACGTAACAGACCAAGGCCGAGGACAATGGTCATGGTCCGGGATGAAGATTAAGGATCTGCCATCGGAGCTATGACTCCTTCAATCTGCTGCAGTGGTTGATGAACGCCTGTGCGCTCAAGTAGCAGCTGCTGCATCTGCCCCAACGAAGTGCTCTGCAGCTTCTCTTGCCATGGAACATTTGCCTGCTGTGCCTGAAGCTCAGCTATTGTGCGTGCACGTGGGATCGTCTCCTCTGATGATGAGAAGGCTGTGTTAGCCGGCCCCTTCCCCTTTTTGGGGATGGGCGCCATGGGTGGTACTCCACAAACGTTCCCGCTGTTGCTCTCACTAATGCGGCTGCTACTGCTACTCCTACTGCTATGGCTGCTGCTGATAAAACTGAGGTAAATTGAGGAGGAGTGGAGCTGCTCACTTTGGAGGGTACCAAAAATCTTTTTCAGAATGAAGATATGACAATGCTTCTAGAGAAACCTGTGATCCTGAAAGATAATGATGTGCCAACAGAGAAAATGGCAAAGTATGGACAGTGACATCATCACCAACAAGGATTACATCAGCATGGCTTTCTTCCATAACGAGCAATATTTGGAGATCTAGTGTGTAAAAAGATGCTGAATGTAATGGTGGCAGTTACACACCAAAACATGTTAAAAAATCCAATACATCATAACATTCACTTTAACCAAAAATGTGGAAATGTTTCAGATGTCTGAGTGGATTGTCATTTCCAGCACTTTATGTGGAAAAAATAGGCGATAATGGTCTACATGGAGAGGATAGCAGGGATCTTCTAAAGGCCCTTACACGTCAAAATTAGTGGTCAAAATGAGCGGCCTCACACTCACATGCTCAAGGTAATGGTAGGTGTGACGTGATTGAAGCTTTTGTTAAACTTCAGGGATGGCTCAATGACATCATTTTCTTCAACCGATGCTTGAGAGGTTTCGGCAACTCATTGTGGCTGCTTTTTCTCCTGTGGTTGTTGCTGTGCCTACTAACATCGGATGACGTTGTCATTAAGGCAGGCGGTGGCATGGTGGGTCCAAGCTAAGGCTGCACACCGGTACGGAACCACGGTTCTGAGAATGGAACCGGAACCGCGGTTCTGGTTCCAGCTCGGAACCAAAACCGCGGTTCCGGTTCCGGAACTGCGGTTCCTCACGGAACCGCGGTTCTGGTCACGGTTCCACTGAAGTTCCCCTCGTACGCAAGGAAAATGAAGAATGATCGGCTGCCACTATCATGTTTTTTTCCCATAAAACACAAGGAAAAATCTCTTCACCACTCCTCTATTGTAGGTGGGTATGTGATTGGAGTGCTCACATGGCCTCCAAGGGTGCCATATCAACAAATAAAGCCCAAAAAATCCCCCCTCCCCACTCATTATCCCCTCCATAGACCTGGGTTCAGGAACCACGGTTCCAAGATGGTTCCAGAATCTTGGAACCGGAACCGCGGTTCCGGTTCCGGAACCAGAACCGCGGTTCCTGGAACCTGTGTGCACCCTTAGTCCTCGCAGGACCTCAGCTGCAGCTGTGCACCCCACTGTTGCTTCTGTTTCTGCATCCTTGCTGTGCAGCTTTGCGAGAACTGTCCCGCTGCTCAGATACGATAAGAATTTGCTTGGAATATTCCAAACACTACTGGAACACTAGCACACAATACAGTTGCAAGAAGAGCACGGGTCTGATGAAAAGATGTCTGTAGAGTTTCAAAAGCATCAAAAGCTTCAATGTGCAGGGAGCATTGAAAACTGACAGGCTCGCAGAACATTCACTTCTGTGGCTCACGCCAGGTGACACATGTGGCATGGTCAGTTTGCCCTTCACCAGTCAAAAAACCATTGTTTTGGCCGTAACTCTGTACACACACCTTTGAACGTAGCACTATGTGAACCTACCGATGTAGAGTTTTCAGCCATACGCAACGACTACACAGATATATACGTGATTCTGGTATTGATGAGTGGATACACAAGGAAACAATTTGTGAATTCGGTCCAAAGCCAGTCTACCAAGAAAATCCTAGAGGCTGCAGAAAAAGGGTGGAGTGCCCTAGAAAGTATCCCACATGCTGTGAAAGTTGTCCTACAGCTGTGGATGGGTTGATCACCACACGACGGTGCTCCAGTGCCTGCTGGGTCTGCATCACAGATCTGCACAAGCATGGACATGGCCAAGTGGTCACAATTTTCTCTACACATAGACAGGGACGGGTCACATCACAAAAGAGATGTCCCTCCGTCACAACCTATGAAAACAGATGTGGGCACAGAGTATGAGGTTGAATACAATCTTTGAAACCACTGACAAGGCAAAGTGATAAATATTTCTTCAATTAACGGAGTTACGCTGCATGACACAATCGTGGGGAGGCTTGCGACAATGCACAGTACGTTGTTCAGCAGATTGGCTACTATTTTAGCCGGTGTCAACCTATGTCTTGCAACAAGCTGGGACGTCACGATTAAAGGGGGAGGGGGGAGGGGGGATGTTCTGTAGCTAGCATACAGTATTCTCTAAACTGCACATGTAGTAATATCTGTCCATACGTTCATCGCCCACCGTGCAACAACCTCCAAGTTTTTGCGCTCATTGGCCGTGGCATTTTGGCCAACTCACCGGACCTCCAGCTATTTGTTTTAGAAGGTTCTGACAGGTTTGACCAATTTTCACAAGTTTCAACAGAATTATTGTGAACCATGTCAACCTTTGGATAAAATTTGTCTCAATTCTTGATGATGTTGGACGTTTATGAAAGGAGGTCTCAATATCCTCAAACCTTTTGACTTCTTGGCGGAGTCTGTCGAAGCAGCCTCTTACAGCACAGTGTAGTATGCATCAACTGACTGGACTACCTAAGCCTTGGTTTGGATGTGTAAGTATGCCTAATTCTTGGTGTGCTTCATAGATCCAGAAATTCCCATCAAAGTACACCTACTATTATTGATAAAGTACTACATTTTCCCACTTTTCCCAATCATGTTTTACTCCGCAGATTCTACTTATTCACTGTTCCATTGCTGATATACATGAGTCCCTAAACTCCCTGTGTGTACAATCTTGTCATAGTATTCATGGCCCATTGTGCATCGACCTCCATATCTTCACGCTAATCCACCAAGGGTATTCTGGCCACATGTCTCGACCTCTAGTATTCCATTCCAGAAGCTTGGAACAGGTGCAAATGTTTTCCGTAAGTGTCGACAAAGCTATTACAAACCGTATCCATGTTTCAATACTGCTTGGTTGAATTCTCAACGGCCCTAGATTTCTATAAAGACGCGCTTGACATTATCAAATCCTCAACTTCTTGGTGCAGTTTCTTGAAGCATGCTCTCATGACTCACATGCATCACTCGACTTGAGCGTCCCAGATCCCAAGTATGCCCAATTTTGTTCTGCCATTCTATGCATGTGATTGATACAATTCCTGCTCATTACAAACTACCTAATCATCCGAGTTCCTCGAATTGTCGTCTACTTTGCACCTCATCGCTGTGAACCATTCGCGTTTCGCTCAGCGTAACACTTGGTGTCAGAGTGCAATGGGACTAGAGGGGAAGGCAATGACTTGAAGATTGACCGTGTGGCTTGCATTTGCATTACACGGCGTTGAGTTGGTGGTCAAATCTAAGGATCATTTAATGGCAGAGCTGGATAAACGGCTCACGTGACAGCTCTCAAATTGTCGGTCGCAGGCGTTCTACAACTCGAGCAAAAAAATCTGATTTGGCATGACTCCTTGACTCCCCTGAAGAATTGGGTGGACTTCCCATGTCCCATCATCGTCCACTTAAAAACGTAGAGTGAAAAGTCTGACCTACAGTACAAGTATCAATACTTGTGTTAACAGTCCAGCGTGATAGGTACACGAGGTGTTTTGCGAAATCATCATCTACAGTGACATCGTCCCTGATAAACTCTGTTTTCACCACAACAATGGCATCAAACGCAGCATTTAGTGTAGCAAGTGTAATATACATCATCCAAGATGACATCCCGTAAATGATCACAGCAGCCGATCTCATTGATGGTGCCATTTGTAACACTCACATGCGGGAACGCAACGGTTGACGACCCCAAGGGCACAATCCATATCGTGGCGATGGAAAGTCTCGTTTGTCGCAAACCTCGTCTCCGATGGAGATCAATGTCTTCAATCAATGTGATTAGCCGCTGTATTGGACTTGCAAAAAGTGAGGTCATATGTCCCTTGAATATTGAAAGTAGCATCAGAAGGCTAAAATGGGTGGGAAATCACATAGAGAAAAATGAGGAATCGAGAAATGAGAACGGATAGGAGTAAACAACAAATGTCCTGTCTCTCAAAAAGAGTCTACGTCAGCTGAATGCCCCTATGAATGGCTCTCAATGCTGCAGGCAAGGGTTCCTGACAGTGCAAAGTAAGGGTAGAAATACGAGGATGACCAATCAGCGATACTGCTACGGGTGCAACAAAGGGGTTGCAAAATCCACTGAACGGCACTACTGGATGGCGGATCTTCTCACAGTTCTTTATACTTCAAGTGGTTCAGAGTCTAGGTTTGCATATCAAAGTAGGGGTTTTCTGATGGGAAACCGTCAATGGATGACTGCAGATCTGTGGACTTTGCAAACTGCTGCAGTGATACATTGGAGAACTACATGATGTAACGGTCTTGAGAACTTGGCCAATGAGTGAGCACAAAGTTATCCTCGGGCCAAATTTCCTGTACCGGTACAATCTGCAGGTAGACTTGAGCAGTAGTAGAGTCTACATCAGATTAATGGTAGAAAGAGTGTACTGCCTCTCATCAAGCAACCCACGA
>SZWC01002724.1:176359-189166 GCA_023375785.1 Penium margaritaceum
CCAAAAAGGTATGGTTCTTATGATGAGCCACAGAGGACATACCCATTATGGGCAGTGCATTCCTGGCCCATCTCAGAACAGACCAAGGGGACATACTCCATAGAGCAGTGCATGCCTTGTCTGTATGTGTAGCTAGCCAGCTAGGTAGTGGACAAGGTGCATACCATTTCAACAAATCTCTCCCTTACACCTCTGTCCATCTGGAGCTTACTGGGCTCCATCAATGCCTTGGGGCTCACCCTTCTTCTGCCGCACTCCTCATGCCGAATCCACGAATGCCTGCATAGTGCAAGTCGCTCTCCAGCGGCTTGGTCATGCAGTCAGCAAGCATGCACTTTTTTCTGCAGTGCTGCAAGTCCACTAAGTTCCTCATGACCAGGTCACGTGAGTAGTGGTAACGTATGTCGATGTGCTTCATTCACCAGGAGATGATCTCGTCTTCAGCCATCGAGATGGTGCTCATGTTGTTCACGTGTTCGACCGTGGCATCCTTGTGTGGCACTGTCATTTCACCAAGCAGGCTGCGCAGCCATCGAGTCTCCTTACACACCTCAGACAGAGCAACGTACTCTGCCTCAGCCGTGGACACAGAAACACAATCCTACTTCCTGATGGCCCATGAGATGGCAGCGCTATTCAAGATGCACACGTATCCAGAGGTGGATTTCCTGTCGTCGAGATTTCCTCCCCAGTCAGCGTCGGTGTAGCACTCCAGGCGAAGGGGGTCCATTCCTTCTTGGCCTCCAAGGACGACGCCCATGTGACGTGTCTTCTGCAGGAAGCGCAAGATGCGCATGACTGCCAACCAATGTTGTGGCCCAGGGTTGGTCACAAATCTGCTCACTTGTCCCACACCATAGCAGATGTCCGGACGAGTCCCTACCATGGCGTACATGATGCTACCCATGGCAGACTGGTGGGCGATGTCTTGCATCTCTCTTTGTTCTGCTTCGTTGCTTGGCGACATGGAGGCATTCAGCTTTGTATCGGTCGTCATTGGGGTGCTGACAGGTTTGCAGTCTTCCATGTGATAGTGCTTCAGTACCTCACCAATGTATTTGGTTTGGTTGAGCTTGATGGTGCCTGCTACTTGGTTGCGGTGGATGGCAATCCCGCGGTAGTACTCGAGAGGAACCATGTCCTTCATCTTGAACCTTTTGCTGAGGTCAGACTTGAGGTCATCAAGCAGCTCGACCGAAGACGAGCAGAATATCAGATCATCCACGTACAGCGCAACCAGCATCAACCCTCTCCCATCATCGCGCACGTACATGCTCGGGTCATTCTGGCAATGCATGAAGGAGAGGCCGGTCATGAAACCATCCATCTCTTTGCACCACATCCTTGGGGCCTGTTTCAGCCCGTAGAGCGCTTTCACCAACTTGCACACCTTGCCCTTGGGAGCTTCGACTCCTTCTGGCACCTCCAACAGCACTTCCTTGTCAAGCTTCCCATAAAGGAAAGCTGTCCTGACGTCCATCTGGTGTATCTCCAAGTTCTTTGCGGTTGCAATGCCAAGGAGAGAGCGGATGGAGGCAAAGGTCACGACGGGTGCGAACGTCTCATCGTACTCGGAGCCCGAGCGTTGAGAGAACCCCTATGCCACTACCCTTGCCTTGAACTTGTCGATGCTGTCGTCTTGCTTCTTCTTCACTTGGAGGACCCACTTGGATCCCACCACGTGGGCCTTGTCGGGTCTATCCACCAGCACCCACGTGCCGTTCTCGGCAATGGACGCGAGCTCGCTATCCACTGCCTCCTTCCACTTGGCCGCATCTGGGCCATTCATCGCCTCCGCCACTATGGATGGCTCTCCCTGAGCCATGCACGACCAGCTAAGGCCGGTCCAATCATCCTCATACCTCAAAGGTGCTCTCTTTGGTCGCAAACTGCGCCGGGGTAGTGGTGCCGCTTCTTGCTTTGGTGCTGGTGCTTCCACAGGTGGTGGTTTGTCGTCGTCGTCGTCCTCGTCATCAGAAGAGTCGTCAGACTCCAAGTCAGACTCGAAAGCCCCGGACGCCTCGGTATCCGCATCCATGTCAGATGTTGCGTCATTCTCCACAGCTGCTCTCCCATTCCCACCACCTGCTGGCAAAGTGAGCCAGTTGTCGAGTGCTTGGTCTCCAGACTCAAGCAACACTATCCACTCTCCCGCTTTGGGAGCAAGGGTCGGGTCCAGCAGCTCTCCCTTTCAAAGGATGCGTTCGTCGAACACAACGTCGCGGCTCCTCACGAGCTTGCCTGCTGCCTGGTCCCAAAGCCGATAGGCTTTGTGTATTGTGTCGTACCCAACCATGACGTACTTCCCGGAACGTACATCAAGCTTGCCTCCACCTTCTCCTGACTGGATCTTCACCCATGCAGTTGACCCAAACACCTTCAGATGAGATGCGTTGGGTTTCTTTCCCGACCATACTTCTTGTGGGGTCTTTAGCTGCTTGTCCTGCTCCTTTCCACGTTTCTGCAAGGCGGTCGCTGGTGTGAGGTTCAAGAGGTAGCAAGCCGTTGTTGCTGCTTCAGTCCAAAAGCAAGGTGGGAGCTTGGCGTCGAAGAGCATGCTTCGCACCATGCCGAGTAGGGTCTGGTTCATCCTCTCGGCAACGCCATTGCTTTGGGGGTTGTAAGGGGTGGTTTGTTTGTGGCAGATGCCATGATGCTTGAGCCAAGGCTTGCATGCCTTGTACTCACCCCCGTTGTCACTTTGGAGCGTCTTCACTTTCTTGGACGTTTGCCGCTCCACCATGGTGACGAACTCGAGGAGCTTCTCCTTGACCTCTCCCTTTGTTTTGAGGAAGTAGTTCCACAACTTGCGGCTGTGGTCGTCAATGAAGGTCAGGAAGTACTTGATTTCTCCGTTAGACGGTGTGTAGAAGGGTCCACAGACGTCACTGTGTATGAGCTCCAAGACATGCTCTACTCGTTGACCTCCTCTCCCAAACGGCTTCTTCTTTGCCTTCGGTTGGAGGCATGGTGCACACAATGTACACCCTTTGCCATGCTTCATAATGCACCCTTCTACTCAAGGACCACCTCTTTCTCCTGCATCTTTTGCAGCGTGATGTTGGCCACATGGCCAAATCGCCGGTGCCACAGCTCAGCGTCAGTGTCCTTGGTTGATGTGGCGGCCGCAGCGGTCGCCGGTGGTGCATCCTTTGGCTCCGGTGCCACTATCTTGGTGGCACATGCAAGTCCCTCATCGACACCTTGGTGACTTTAGTTTGAAGCACGTAGAGGCCGTCTACTCTTGGAACTTGAAGCATGAGATCGTCTTTGGTGTAAAAAATCTGGATGTCCTCATTTTATAGGGCCACCTCTTCCTTGTTGGTGAACACCACTGTCATGTTGTTGTCAAAGATTTGTGACACGGACAGCAAGTTGGCTGCAAAGGAGGGCATGTACACCACCTTTTGAAGGTTGACAGCCTTCTCCGCACCGTTCACGTTGAACGTGATCACCTTGTCCCCTTCACCCATGGCTTGGACGACGCCGCCGTTTGCACACTTGATGCGCATGACAAATTCGGCCATGGAGACAAATCCACCCTTCTCTTTTGATGAGTGGTGGTTGATGCCCGAGTCAAGGGCGAATGCCCCAGGCCTAAGGATCGTTGCTCCCTTCATGGGAAGCCCCCTAGCCATCATGTTGGTGAGCTCCTTCTTCTCCTTTCCACCTTTGCTCCCGTCTTCTTTCTTGGGACTACGGCAGTCCCTAGCCCAGTGCCCAGCCTTGCCACTGTTGTGACAGTTGCCGGGCTTCTTGGAACTCTTCCCACCACCATTGCCTTTCCCTCTACCGCCACCGCTTCCGCTATTGCCTTGAGTGGAGCGAGAGCTTGCACCTTGTCCACCAAAGGGAGAGGCACAGGCTGAAATTTTTGCCTCACTGTCACTGCGTCGCATGGACTCGTTGCGGACGTGTTCGGCGACAGCCTCGTACGTCAGATCTGCCTCCTTCTAACCGCCAAATACGGTGATCAAGGACCCCCAGCTTTCCAGTAGCGCCATTCGAAGGATCATGGCACGCATGTTGGAGTCGAGATTCCATTCCATTTGCTGGACCTCTTGCAGCACATTGTCGAACGACTGCAAAAATGCGGGTGTCGATTCTCCTTCGCTCACCCTCATCGACATCAGCCGTTGGAAGATGAATAGTCGGTTTGCTAGGGCATTTGATTGATGCATGCATGCAAGTTTTGCGTAGGCCTCGGCAGCCAACGTGCATCCTGTGATGTGGGAGTGTTGAGTCTCGTTGATGGACGTCACAAGAATGGCGAGAGCCATGTTGTTCTTCATCGTCCATGCAGCAAGGTCAGCCGCATGCGTCATCATGGTCGCATCAGCGGGTGCTGTCTCGATCCCTTTTAGGATGTCGAGGTAGCCACGCACGTTCATGACAGTCTCAAACTGCCATTTCCACAAGGGAAACCCTGTCCCCGTGAATTTGGACATACCCGCCTCAAGACGGGCTTGACTCGGATCCGCCATTTCTTGCGGTCGCTCGTCTTCTCTGCTTTGCTGCTACTCTGCTATGTTGAGGCCGATGAGGTTAATGAGGCTGCTGACTACGACCGTTGTCAAAGGTGCAGTTGGTTCCGTTGCATACCCCTCCCGCCGATGATCGCCTAAGGTGATGGTGCCGTCGTGAGAGAACGGACTCGAGGTCGTACCACCTTCTAAAGAGGGGTAGAGCTTAATCTCGTCGGGGCTCGAGGGTCATGTCCAACATGGACAGAGCTGTTCCACGTCCCCTAGTCCGCCACGTGCGCGCACCCTACCTGAAGATGCCAATGGAGCCGATGGAGCAGATAGAGCCGTTTGATGGCCGTGTCCCTGTTGTACCTGTGCGCCCTGGAAGACCACGCGCTAGTCGGTCTTGGAAGCGTGCCTTAGAACCAGAAGTGTGGGCCCATAACCCTTTGTCAATGTGCAAGATAGCGACGGTCTAGAAAACGGGTCCGGACATGGGAGGCCGCCAACCGCTCTTGGTATTGCAACCAAGATAACATATTGCCCTCGAACGAGGGATCCACACTTTAGGTTCGTTTGGTTTGCAACCTCACGAAGTCCGCATGTTGGTCTTTAGTGTCTACCTTTGGTTGGACACTCTGTGAGGAGTCTCAAAGGCAAGAACTGTAAATGGATGCATGCAAGGTACAGGCTTTTATACTTGTAGAGCTTTGCTAAAGCTTCTGCTTGTAGTGGCTCCACTGGAGCCAACCTCATCCTACATTCCTACTTGGCGCGTCCTTAGACCGCCAAGTGTCATCCTCAAGGCAGGCTCTAGTAAGCTTCCTAGAAGCTTCCTGTCCCAGTTTTGGCCACAAAGAAAATTGCGGCCGTCGCGGGGTTTGAACCCGCGACCTNTGTCAATGCGCCGGATAGCAACGGTCTAGAAAACGGGTCCCGACATGGGAGGCCGCCAACCGCTCTTGGTATTGCAACCAAGATAACATATTGCCCTCGAACGAGGGATCCACACTTTAGGTTCGTTTGGTTTGCAACCTCACGAAGTCCGCATGTTGGTCTTTAGTGTCTACCTTTGGTTGGACACTCTGTGAGGAGTCTCAAAGGCAAGAACTGTAAATGGATGCATGCAAGGTACAGGCTTTTATACTTGTAGAGCTTTGCTAAAGCTTCTGATTGTAATGGCTCCACTGGAGCCAACCTCAACCTACAGTCCTACTTGGCGCGTCCTTAGACCGCCAAGTGTCATCCTCAAGGCAGGCTCTAGTAAGCTTCCTAAAAGCTTCCTGTCCCAGTTTTGGCCACACAAAAAAATGTGGCCGTCACGGGGTTTGAACCCGTGACCTCTCGTTTGAGACTTTGGTGCCTAATCAACCAAGCCAAAAAGGTATGGTTCCTATGATGAGCCACAGGGGACATACCCATTATGGGCAGTGCATTCCTGGCCCATCTCAGAACAGACCAAGGGGACATACTCCATAGAGCAGTGCATGCCTTGTCTGTACATGTAGCTAGCCAGCTAGGCAGTGGACAAGATGCATACAATTTCAACACTTCCAACAATAGCCAGGGGTCTTGTGGAGCGCAGAGCTCCACCTCAACCTCCGTGCGGCAACTCCGCCCGCGGGCAAAGTAGCAAAAAGCAGAGGATGACGCCCTCCTGCTAGCAGCTCTAGCAGACCCAACGGCGGACATGTTTGAGATGCCAGTGCCGCCACCTGCATCAGAAGTTCACCCAATGGGACTGGAGGACGAGATGGACAAGTGGAGCAAGCTGGAGAAGAAGCATCCAAAAACCAACACTGTGAAGCACTATAGCAAGTTGCACAAACACTTTTCCACGTTCTATCTGCTTGGCATGGACATTTTTTCCGTCCTTGGCAGTTCCACGCCGTCTGAGCGCTTGTTTTCTCTGGGCAGGCATGTCATTACCGACTTCCGGCACTTCTTGGCACATCTCACTGTGGATAATCTTTTGACGATGAAGAATTGGATCAACGAGCCTACGCTTTGGGACTTCCCTGTCAATCGACATGGCGTGGTGGCTAAGGAGTTGAAGGATGAGGAGGACCATGTGAACGAACTTCGGCGACAGGCTCGGGAGTCCCTATTTGGAACAGCAGCAGAGGAGTTGGAAGGGCTAAGCCTATTCGTCAACGACGAGGAGGATGAGAACATGGGGGACTTGGGCCTGGGGGAGGAAGGGGATGGGGGGGACAACACGGATGGGGATGACGATGTCGTAGAAATGTAGAGAGTTTCAGAGACCACTTTTGTGAAGCAACTTCTCAAATCCAATGCTCAGCTTTCTCTTCACTTACTACATGTGAATGCTCTATTTGATGCACTAGCCGATGCTGATGTGAGTTATATGACCTGTGGATAATGTCTTTGATGGAATGAATAGGATTGTGTACAAAACCTGTGTACAGAGTGCACGTTCATGCATTGAATACAATAGGACACCTTCATATCAGTGTACAAAGTGCCAATTGATGCAATTAATAAAGGTCTGCACCTTCATATCTGTGTAGATATTGCCAGTTGATGCAATGAATGAGATTGGGCACAATAGTCATGTGAACCAGTGCAATTAGAAAGAATGCCTTTTCCCATTTTGCAGTGTGTCACCCAAAGAAAATGGTCAAACTGACAGATCCGCGGTCCGTCGGATCCAAAGATCTGAGAGTCCAAAGATCTGTGGATCAACATCCGGATCCACAGATCCGGATCTTCCGCCATGATCCGATCCATGGATACGGATCTAACTCAAGATCCGTGGATCAGATCCGGTGTGCACCCTTATGTAGCACCAGCCAAAGCTCTCATATTACCCCCGGAGCGCCTGCGCAACTTTGACATGTTGGTCCCCCAGTTCATCTCTATCCTCACCTTCCCATCTTGGGAGATCCACTTCAGTGCCTGGGCACAAGGAGAGCAGCTCTTGGAATATTACCATGAGCATAATCCCTATTCCAATCTACTCTTTTTCCCTGTCGAGTCAGAGTCAGCACGTGTTGTCCGTGCTCTCATCCGTGGCGGGCGCGACTATCTCACTGATGAGATTGGGTCCTATAATGCTGACAGCGCATGTCCCACGCCTGTTCATCCTGTTGGCACATACGCTCTCATCAAATGCCACACTACAGTGACAAGGCATGCGACACAAAGGGTCCTGACTGTCCAGTTCAACATGCTATCTATGCGTACTGATAAGACTGTTGATGCCTTGTAGTCCTTAACTATTGCACGGCCTGGACATGGGAATGCCTAGGTAGCTTCTCATAGTCCTCTCCTTTTTCAACAACCTCATCCTTGATTAATCAGACATCTTCACGGAGGTGAATGTCTCTGAGATTGAGCATCTCGCCACTGAGCCCGTTCCTGACGATGCTCTTCTGGCCATTTGTACTCTCTGGGAGTTCACTTTGCAATGCCTCACCGACTGGTGGAGTGCCTTCCAGAACAAGCGCAGTTATCGAGCAGCCATTGCCGCTACTACCACTGCACTTCCCTTCCTCATTTGCCTCCACCTTTGCCTCAAGTTCCTCCATATCCTTCACGCCTGCTACTTCCCTCGTCACTCAAGGGTGTGGCCGAGGTCGCAAGAAAGCCAAAGGTGGATCCTCCGACGGCAGGTCAGGTGGTGAACAAGGGGGGCAAGGGAAAGGGAAATAATCCAACACCTTGTCCTCCTCTATATCAACTTCTACCACTGTGACATGCTGGACCTGTGGCATTATCGGACACTCTGCCCCTAAGTGTCCCACATCCCCTGGCGATGTACGCCTTGTGTTTGTCATGCGGACACACTGGACACGTTCATCCATTGGCAATGGTGGTGCTTCCCGTGCCTACACCTTTGTTTTAACTTCCAGTCGCCATGTGTCCTCATTGACAAAATTCGTCACCTTTAGCACCAGCGTGGCACACCCTCCGCCGCCCTACCCCTGGGGATGGCCACCAGGGTTTGGAAGGCCTGTCTTCTGTGTTCCCTCTTCTGGCCCCTATTCTCCACCGACCTTCGCCTCACCAGACTCCTCTCATTGGTGTCCATCGTCCGGCATCATCATCACACCTGACCCACCTAATGATGACCGTCAGTTGGCTGTAGCCCTCTCTCATGTCCTCCACCAGCATCACCTCTGTAATCACGGAGGTCAGAGTGTACTCCCATGTTTGGAGTCACTTGCACGTGAAGCGGACATGGCTCTTCGTGGTTCTACTTTGGGTTGGATTCAAGGGTGTGTGCTTGTTGATGTTCTCTGGATTGAGTACTTGCATTCTGCCCGTTTGTCCCGCTGTCTCGCTGCATGTGGTCAACAGCTCCCGCTACACTCCGCTATCACTTCTATCAGCTGTGTTTCCACATCTTTATGCGTGTTGGGTAGTTTCTGGATCCTTGACTCCGGTGCCACCCATCACATGACGTCCTCCCATTCCTCATTTATCTCTCTCGAACACGTCGGTTCTGTTTCCTTTGACTTTACTGGCTCCGACTAACTTGCATGCTGATGTCATGGGTCCAAACATTCATGATGTTTTGGGGGGATTCCGTTGCTACTTCCTTTGTCTCACTGATGACTTTTCCTGCATGCACTAGGTCTTTACCCTCCGGTTGAAGAATGATGTGCGCTTCATACTTGATCCTTGGCTTCCACAAACTGAGCTCACATGTGGTCTTCATCTACGTGCATGTTTCCGTGACCGTGGTGGAAAATTCATGGAAACCACTACTCTTTTCTTATCTTCTCACGGGATGTGCAAGGAGCCATCGGCTCCTTACATACCTCAGCAAAATGGTATTTCCAAATGCTGGAATCAGACCCTTTCTCATGGTGTCTGCACTCTCCTCAATACCTCTAAGTGATCACCCCTCTCCTCCTCTGTGGCCATGTCTTACATGACAAGGGTCTGGAAATGTATTCCTCCCTGTCCTCTTCCTCATTGTGTCACCCGTTTCAGGTTTTGGTTTGGTGGTCCAGCAGACTTGCATCTTGCTTGTGTCTAGAATAGTGTCGCTAGAGTCTCGCTCTCAAAGGACCTTCAAGATGACAAGCTTAGCCCCCGTGTGTGTCTCTGTACCTTTCTTCGTGTTTCTGCCATGTCCAAGGACTGGCACTTCTAGGACATTGACCGATCATGGTTCATAAAATCCCATGGCACTGTTCTTGAGGATGTCTTCCTTCATGACTTGTCTCTTGTCTCATGTCTTCTCTCTCCTCACTCTGCCGGCTTGGGGGGTGGCTGTTATGGGAGCCGCCGGGCGAGGCGGTGCTTATATCACCATGCTGAGTTCAAACACTTGTTTTACTGCTTTGATTGTATTCTTTGTGAAAAGCCGTGTGAAATGGACCCATGAACCGGGTCATTCAGTGCAGGGACAAAAATGATACGGCCGTGCGAAGGTGGGAGGCGCACCTTCATAAAACAGGAAACGTACCAATTTGACCCCAAGCAAGGCGGAGCGACTTTCTCGCCCACTGCAGCCAAATTTCCCCTGGTTGGATGCTTAGCCAATGAGGCAAGGTTCATGGAGGTCCATGGGCACCTTGGGATGGCGGCCGGAGCTACATTCGCAAGCAAGGGTGCTTTGGACGGCCGTGACCCCCTCTGTTAGTGCTACCTGCGGCACTCATACGAGAGCACTCAAACAGCCATAACTCAGCCGTTTCTCCATGGATTGAGCTATTGTTTCATGTGTTGGAAATTTTCTGGCGCGAACAGCATGATACAGGTGTTATCTGCTCAATTGCACCTCAGCAAAAGGCTTCAGGGCACCGAGGGGCTCTCGGCTAGCTCATACGGGCTCATATATAAGGAAGCCTAGGGTTTGTTCTTAATATGCCAATCTCACCCACAGACTTTGCACATTGTCTTGTACTAATCTATCAATTCTAAGGATTCATTTATTTCCCAACTCTCTTTGTGTCCAAAACATTGCCTTGCACATATCCGATCCATCCTACAAGTCTTCCGCAGCACACCTTGGTACAAACGCCACCGGGAGAGTCGCACTGCGGGAACCTTGGTCACTAGCAGTGGTCTTGCTACTAAGAGAGGGTCATGCAACATCTGAAGGGTTGGACCACACACCAAGGGGTTAATGGTTGAGAGGTTTATCCCAATGACTCGGCATGTGACCGTCACGCTAGATGTCCAAGAAAACATCTACCAGCTAACAAACAGCCACTGGACAGATCCCGGCAACAGTACGGGTCACTCGGGTGGCCAAACGTCAAACCGAAAGAAGCAGCGGAAGCATAAAAATGAGCTCTACAAAACTAATCTGACAAAGATCAGAAGTGATATTGCCGAGAAAGTGGCCCACAAGAATTGGCCTCCGAAGGAATTCCTGTGTGCACATAGGGACTTGCAAAATGAAGCTGAGACCATCAAAGTAGCTTTCGACCACTGTAGCCAGCCTGCATGTGAGTGGCGTCAAGTCCAGAGGTCACCAAGATGGACATTGCAACATCCCTGAATGCTTTGGGAGGAGATGGCTGTGCGTCTCTGCTGCGGAAATTCTTGTTGGGGTCTTGATAGAGTTGTAGTTTGCTGATATGGAACACTGTGTGGATGGCCATATCGCCGGATACTCAGAGTTTTGTGGTTGTGGGTGTCTACATCTCCTTGATCGCAAATATCCCCAACAGCTTTGTCTTGAGTTTTACGTAGTCCTGTTCTCGTTTTTGCTGTGGAGCTGAGTAGGACGTGATCGTCCGTATGGAACTTGGTGCCCATCTGATGATTGTGGGCTACTCGTTTCACAGTCGTCTATGTCTTTGCGAGTGTCTTGCAAGGCTCGTCCTTGTTGCTATGAAATTATTGCACATTGATGCTGACTGCCGGTATGTTTCTGGAAAGGAATTTTTTCTGTTGCGGCAGATGTCGCAGAGTTGTACACGAGCTTGGCGGCCCTTAGCTTGATCAGCTAGTGAATGCCATGTGTCTCGTACATGATTCATAGCATATGTTCAAGACATGATTGGCGCATTTAACCTACCCATCAGTTTGAGGATGGCCGGCTGAGCCTCCAAATCTGCTAGTGAACCTTCCGTCCGTGTCGGTGGTGATGAAGGAGGGAACACAGTGCAGCCGGATAATGTTGTTGAGGAAGAGTTGTGTTGTTTCCGCGGCAATGACCGTTGTTTATGTTGCGATGAGTTACGACATTTTCCAGACTGGTGGATCACCAAAAGGATTACGTCAAACCCCTCCTGTGCGGGGGAAAAACCCGTCACAATTTCCTTAGAGATGTTTGGCCATGGTTCCTTGGGTACTGGTAGTGGTTTAGCAAATCCATTACTTTGGCTTGCCTCAACGTATGGTGTTGACAAATGCCACAGGTCTTTTGGTAGTTTGCAATGCTGGCTTGAACATTCTCCCACTATTAATACTCACGAGTTTCTTTAGCATTTTATCCTCGCAGAAATGCCCACGTGGAACAATCTCATGGCACTCCTCCAATAGCAACTGTTGGGGCTCATCCATTGGGGGTTTACGACGACCTGGTGAGTACATCGTCGTCGCTAGTAAGGGTCGCAAAACCAGAATCTGGTTTTGTCGTACCCGCCGAGTTCCTCGTAACCCTTCGCGAATAGCCTTGCCAGTGCAGGTTGCGGTTGACGAGCAAGGTGTCAATTTTCCTGGTCACTGATTGAGATCATCTGCCAGATTTACTTTTCCAGGCAGGTGTTCGATGTGAGAATTGAAGTTAGACTAAAAAAACTTCATCCATCAAGTTTTTTGATAACTCAAATTTGGCTGGGTCTTGAGATGCTTTAGTGCGTGGTAGTCGGTACGAACTTCACATCATTGGCATTCCACATAGCACCACCAATTTTTGAACGTGTGCACGCCCACCAATGTCTCACTTCCGTACACAGTTAGTTCAGCTCTGGCCCATATAATTTTCTCGACATATGCAAGACCGGCTCTTCTCTAGTGTCATTTTCTTGGAGGAGAACAAATTCAATTTCTCAATTAGACATGTCTATGGCCATGATATAGTCCGTGGTTGGATCTGAGGCCAATTCTTGAGGGCCACTTTCTCGGCAATATCACTTCTGATCTTTGTCAGATTAGTTTTGTAGAGCTCATCTTTATGCTTCCGCTGCTTCTTTCGGTTTGACGTTTGGCCACCCGAGTGACCCGTACTGTTGCCGGGGTCTGTCCAGTGGCTGTTTGGTAGCTGGTAGATGTTTTCTTGGACATTCCCATAGGCCATTTTATCCCAATGACTCGGCGTGTGACCGTCACGTACGCTGGCCAGACCGAGGGTGGAGGGGATATCCCTCTCTCTCTCTCCCTCTCTCTCTCTCTCTCTCTCTCTCTCTCTCTT
>SZWC01002725.1:17640-31514 GCA_023375785.1 Penium margaritaceum
AGACCCGCGGTGCGTAGCCACACCGCGTGGAATCCAGGGAGGAGGAAGAAGAATGGTATGAGAGGGATGAGACCGCCGGTGTGTAGACACGCCGCGCGGAGTCCCGAGTAGAAAAGGGCTCCACTAGCAGTAGCACAGACAGAACTCAGACTTGCTTGCCTTCTGAGTGACTCTTGTACTCCGCATTCAAGTTTGCCTAAAGACATTTCCCTGCTCACATTCATCGCCCTCTTGCATTCCATTGCTCCTGAGCTTGATCCGCGGGTCTTGGTCCAAGTGTGCCAAGGACCGAAAGTCCGAGTGCGGTGAGCTGCCGGCGGAGCCCCTTGCTTACACACGTCTGCGGAACAGGGTTCCGCGGAAAGGAGTCGGACGCCACGAGGTGGTGGACTCCCGTGTGGGAAGAAGTGGGCTGCGGAGCGTCACGCATCGGTGAGGTACCTACGCGGAGACCCAGGATTGCATTCCGCGGAACTGCCCTCGGTGGGAAACTAGTAGGTAGGCGTTGAAGTGTCTTAGAACAAGTTGTAACGGCGAAGAGCCTGCTCCGCGGAGCTAGCGCGGAGCGCAACCGTCCGCGGAGGAAATAAAAAAATGCGGTGAAATTGGGGGCGTCACCTAGCGTTCAGTATTCTATTGTTTACAATAGACAGTTTCACTGCCTCAACACCCCTCGTCACAGGATGACACCTGGGATGAGGTGGAGGTAGAAGATGACACACACAAGAATGACATTTGTGTCCTTAAGGAGCACATTCATGAGCTGCGTCTGGGGTCACAACCTCTCACTCCGTCAGCTTCTCACCATCAGGATCAGATATGTCGTTCAACAATGTTCACTTTTGATGGTTTTTCTCTGGGTGGTGGTCTCCCTATACCTCGTCCACCATCTCCCGAGCCTGAGGTTGCCCTCCCCACTGAGCGGTGACCGATGGACTTCGAGACACCTCGACCCTTTTACAATACCGACCAGCACTTTGATTGTTGGGAGACCTTGTTCAAGGTCTGGGTCGATTCTGATGGCGTCTGGCCCTACTACCACATCCACTACCAGACCCGCGATGGTCACCAGGTCTAGACTACAGTGAGAGCGATGTGAAGTCTGTTGTATGCCACAACGCAAGAGACTGTGGTCCACCTTTGCCCTTTCATGGGTGAGATTCAGACCAGGACTGGAGCATTTTTGCGCTAGGGTTGGGAGCTAGCCCTGACACCACTCACTACGGAGACCCATGCCACAAGGGTAGCTCTACTGCATGAGTTTCACTCCCTCTGCCAGGGTCCCATGCAGCTTGTAGCTAAACACTAGATGCGCGTGATGTGCCTTTACACGCACCTTGGGAATGGTGGCGGGACGCAGCTGTGGACACTCAACACCATCATGATGGGGGCGGACTTGTACCACGTGAAGCTCTTTTCTAGCTTTGACCGTGTGGCCATCTCCAAGTTATCGGAGTCACTACAGCTGCTTCCTTTGTCCCATCGCTACTTCTTTCAGGCCACATCGACTCATGAGGCTACTCTCCTTCATCAGCACAATTCACTCAATACAGCAGTGATTGTGACACCTTCTACGCCTCTATCCTAGTCCACTAGTCCCACCTCCACCGCTTCCTTCTCCTCCTCCTTTACACCCAGCGCCCAGACTCAAGGCATTGTAACAGTTGCACAAGGGAAGAAGGGGAAAAAGCAACACGGCAAGGAACAGTAGCAGTAACAATAGTAGCAACAATAGCAATAGCGGGGGAGTAGTTGTAGTGGAGGTTCTGTCAACTACAATAACTGTGGGGGTGCTCATCACTGTATGAAGTGTAAGAAATCCCTCCGATCATTCACGACCTCCAGGTGGCACACGCATGGCAGATTTCCTCCAGTGAAACAATCGGGACGCCCCATGACCAAGAAATTTGTAGACGCATATACTTCACCAGGCAACAACAATGATGTGGACTCTCAGGATCGCATCAACATGGAGTTTTGTCAGATGGTGGTACTTTGTACTTAGGGAGGTGCGATTATGTTGTCATAGTTGAGTGATCTTAAGATAGCTTGTCCTCCCATGTCTATTGCCCATGATGATGTTGGGAGGGAGATTAGTGGACTTACGATGAGGATAAACCTGACAATGCGGAATCGATTGACGAGTCACACATCCCTGATGTTCATCGTTTTCCCGAGTCCTCTGCTACACGTCGAGCAGATGTAGCGTGTTTTATGGCGTGTTTTTCAGTGTCGACGATTGGTCGTGAGCCAATTGGAACCTGGATCATTGACTTGGGTGCCACCCATCTCGTGAATTGTCACCGTAGTGACTTCGCTGTGCTCCGTCCTGTTGCGTCCATTCGATCTGTTTACACAGGGTCTCCTCAGCCGTTTCTTGTGCAAGGAGTTGGAATTTTGTGGTTTGATGGTATGTCTATCCCATTCTAAGTTTTTTATGTGCTCTTTATCCGCGCACTAGAGCTCACTTTGCTCTCAATTTGTGCATGCAGCAAGATGGGTTTCACTATTGAGCACTATGTTGACTCTGCCAAAGTGACTGATCTTGACACATGTGCCCTTCTGCTTCGTGCCTCCATTGTTGTTGACCTCTTTCATGTGTCTCATTGCATTCCCACTATTTTTTCTCTCTCCCTCTCTTCTTCTCATGTGTTTTTCAGTGCTATTCTCTCCTCTGAGCACGAGTGCTTGCTAGATCATTGCCTCTACCATGTGAACTTGGAAGCTGTGTCCTAGCTCATTCAAACTCAGCCAGGCCTCGGTCTTGACGTGGCTTCCTTTGAGAAGCTTCCCTAGACCAATTGTCTTTTTTGCGCCTAAGATAAGATGCATCGCTGCTCTTACCATGACTCCTCTTCCCGCGAACTCCGTCCAATAGATTTGGTCTTCTTGGAACTTATCCGTCCACTCCCAGTCAAGTCCCTCTTAGATCAGGGTTGATGTGTTCTCACCCTGACTGATGACTTCACCCGGATGCGGTGGGTGTACAGCCTCCGCTACAAGAGCGATGCCACCTTGGCAGTCCGCCTGCAGCTTGCTATGGCTGAGCGTCACTCTTGTCGCACCCTGCACACGTTCCGCTTGGATCATGGTGGTGATTTCCTATGCAAGATGGATGCCTACTTTGTTGAAAATTGTATTCTTCACCAGCTATTCGTCCTTCCTACACCACAATAGGATGATCTGTCTAAGAGTTGGTACCGCACCAAGGAAGATGTGATTAAAGTTATGTGGTCTGAGTGCGATCTTCAAAAAAAAATTGCCTTTTGGAGCCTTTCCTACATGACGAGGGTCAATAACTGCTTGCCGTATGGTCTGCATCTGGACCATGTCACACCGCACGTGTTATGGTGTGGCCATCGTACCGATCTCCGTCTTGCTTGCGTTTAGGGTCCCCTTGCCTACATCTGGTACACCGAGGACCAACAAGGTTCCAAGATCTTACCTCGAGGTCGCACGTGTACCTTTCTTTGCATCTCCACACGGTCAAAGGCCTGGCGCTTTTGGTACCCTGCTCGCCATCAAGTTGTTGAGTCTCAAGATGCTATTTTCTTTGAGGCTATCACCTATCGCGACCTATTGAGTATTCTATCACTAGCCGCCGACCACGTTCGCACCTCTGTGGTTTTCCGGTGGATGGGGGAGTCTAGTCTTGCAAATGGGTCCGTCCGGGCCTTCTCACCTGCGATCCTGTCTCCGGATGTTGACGATTCGGCCATGTCGGCAATGGATCCAATAGCCTCATTAATTCCCCCCAGCACACCTCATCCCTTGCCTTTTTTAGCCCCTTCCAACATATCTCATTTCGTGCTAGTGTCTGTCCCCTTGGGCACACCTCATACCGTACGAGCGTTAGTCCCCTCTAGTACACCTGATCCCGCGCAAGTGTCAATCACCCCTGGTACACCTGATCCCGTGCCAGTGTCAGCCCCCTCTGGCATACCTGATTCTACGCCAATGATAGCATCTCCATTCACACATTGTCTTCTGAATGCTCCCATTTCTCTTACGGTTATTGCCAAACAGGTTTCTCCGTAGGCTTAGGTGACTCCGTAGGCTTAGGCCATGCCTCAGCATTGGCCTACTCCTGCGAGCCCGGTGGTCGTCTCTAACCACAGGCCTCCAAGGCTCAGAGGACTAGTGACTCAGCGCCTAGACGGCCGACTTTTAGTGTTCAGAGTGGTGAGCTTGGCACAAAGGCCATTGGTCTGGGTGTCCACGAAGACTAAACTCAGGTGCAACAAGCATGCCCTATCAGCAACGAGTTGGTCTCTCATGAGTTCTTGGTCGCTTGCGATGCCGTAGAAGATTTGGTCATGGTCTTACTGAGTCCAGAGGCATGTGTTATGGCTACTCGGAGTTCTCCCTAAAAAATACTTGATCTAGGCATGTTGGAGGAGGCACTCTCGGTCGACGATGCGAAGAAGTGGCATGCTACTTATGAGGATGAGCAAAGAGCCATCCATGAGCACGGTCTCTATGAGCTTGTCGACCTATCAACTCGGTGGAAGGCTTTAGAGGCCAAATGGGTCTTTTGCATGAAGGTGACGCCTGGTAGCACATTGGATCCCTACAAGGCCCGCTTGACGGCCAAGGGGTTCTCACAGGTTGAGGGTGTAGATTCCAGTAACACGTTTACACCCGTTGGCTGAATAACCACTGCTTGTGCCCTGTTTGGGATTATTTCTCACCATGACTGGGAGGTACACCAGATGGATGTAAACCAGGCTTTGAGGTTGTTGAAAAGGTCTGGCGCTTGTGAAAAGCCTTGCATGGCCTGACCCAGTCACCTCAATGCTGGAACCAAGCGATCACTGGCACGTTGACACGTGTAGGGTATGTGCAGAGTGAAGACGACCCCGTCTCTCTTCCTTAGACGTGTCGTTGAGAGCTTCACTACCATCTTGGTCTACGTGGATAACCTCCTTATTGCACTCCATTCAATGGAGGCTGTGAAGGAGGCCAAGAAAGTCATTCAGACTGCCTATATGATGAAGGATCTTCGTCCTACAGTTGTGTTTCTCAGGATGGAGATCGTACGCGATCGTCAATGGCAGAAAATCTTGGTGCTTTGGGCACATTACGCTCAAGTTATGTGGGAGTAGTTTGCTTACCTCCTTGTACTATTCCCACAGCCTCCACCCCTATCACACCTGACGGACAGGATGCTAAGAGCCCGGATGATGTACAAAGCTGGGGGAGACAATGGAAATGACCTTTTTTTGTGCCTTACTGGCTCTCTGATGTTCTTGTTCACTACCGCACAACTCTACATCGCCTTAGCTGTCAGCCTCCTTGCAAATCTCTTGTAGCGTCCTTGAGTGAGAGCCCTTCACATGACTATGCGAATGGTGCGCTAATTGGTTTCTATGCAATATCAAGGACTTTGCTTTCAACCGTAGTGTTCAATGGTAGTCAATGGCTATAGAGAAAACAAATGGGTGTGGAGCCGAAATGGAGTCCTGACATGCTACATGTCCTTCTTAGGCGACAATGTTGTGTCATGGCATAGCGACAAGCACGCTTGTATTGCATGTAGCTCATCAATGGTGGAGTATGCTGCACTAGGGACTAGGGCAGCTGAGGCGGTGTGGCTACATTGTGTTTTTTGTGAGTTGTGACAGTATGTACCTTACATCGTTCTGCTTTGTGACAATCATAGTGCTCTTGCCATTGCAGAGAAATCAGATGTATTTCTATGCATGCACGAAACACATTACTGTTGACCATAGACTTGTGTGTGATCTTGTGGAGCGCCAAGTGATCTCCGTTATCTAGGTTGGCACCAACATGGAGCAGGCATTGGCCTGCACACAGTTCATTATGGCCATTCATTCTGTCAGGATTCACCCTTTGCCCAAGAGTGGTTCAGGAGTGGGATGTGTGAGCATGGAATGTTGAGCATCTCATTATGCAACTTGTTAGTTTTGCCTGTGTATGCACATGTGTACCATCGGATCATGAAGGAGTGTTGTGATATGAGTCATCCTTGTCTGTTTGTCCGGCTCATTGTGACCACTTAGATGCTTTTGTGGTCGTGCAAATCCTGATACGGACCCAGATGGCGCCAGAGCACCGACAGGTGGTAAATCCACCCACCAAGAAATGCCAAAAAATTACCACAACATCTAAGGAGCTTGCTAGGGTGCATTGTCTTTTTTTTGTAGTTGCTAGAATTTTCTCGCATGACAGGATTGTATGCCCAATTTGCACGCTTTGCATTGTCGGTCAACTGATTGATGCCAGCCCTATGGGTATGACTCATGGTAGCATCCCGCTCGACATTCTACACCTTTAGGTTTGGACGGTGTTGTGTTTGGATACATACGCACAGAGATACGGCCAAAACAGTGGGTTTTGGCCGGTTTTCAGACAAATTGACAGTAACGCGTGTGTCACCCACCGTGCGCCGCGAGGGCTATTCATGTATTGTGGTAGTCAATTGTCATTTGTCTATGTAATACTAAGCTATTGGAGCTTATGGGACTTTGCACATCTTTCTTCCCTAATCTTTGCTGTTTATTGCACCTGCTTGCTTGTGATCCCACTAACTGATTGGATGGTGTGGTCACGTCATCAACAGCAAGGCTAGGAAACTTCGGAGAAGCATTCTGTATGCATGCCCCACATGTCTTTTTGAGGTGTGGGAGTATAGCTGATGTTGTAGAAGGAAGACCCTAGGGCCTAGGTATGTGCCCCATCCCGACGTGAGGACCCGCATTGCAAGATCCATCAGCGCCGGGGTGTTGGTGTGTGTGGCGTCCACTTGTCATGAGCGACGGCAAGGAGAGCAGCGGTACAGGAGAGCGTGATGACATAGTCCCGGATGCGGACCCCGGAGACACCGGGGCGTTGGTAGGTGGTGGATCACCCACTCGGAGCTGACCGACAACTGCCCCAGCGTTGTGGATGTTGTCTCGGACCTCTTGCAAGTTTTCTGCAGCCTATCCTTGATGAGGACACAGCTGGCACCGGAGCAACGACGAGTGGTGGCTTCATTCACCAGCAGCTGCCAGAGAGCTGCCACGACGCCGTGGGTGCTTGTCCATGTGCTTTGCGGTTTTTCTGTAGACGCTAGAGTTTTCTCGGTGGACTGGCTCTTGAGCCCGATTTGCATGTGTTGCATTTTCTGTCCACCAATCGATGCCAGACTTATGCATGTGACCAGTTGTAGCGTCCGGCTTGAGATTTCGCATCTCAAGGTTCAGACGGCGTAGCGTTCTGATTTGTCTCTGCGGAGTTACGGCCAAAACAGTGTTTTTGGGCCGGTTTTTGGACAGACCTTGCACAGTCGCGTGCGACACATGCCGTGCGCCGCGGCAGGTATTTATGCTGTGGACTTGTCATTTGTTATCTCTCTCTGCAATCATATTTGTTTTGAGCTTCCTGACACTTTGTACGTGTCCCTACCCAGACCCTTGCAGTTTTATCTTTGACTTGTGACTATTGTCACACGCTGACCTAGCACTAACGCCTAGTATTGGTGGCAAGTGGTTAGGAAGGTTCTAGGAAGCTTCTCACGGGGCCTGTGTTTGGGCGGCGCTCAACCAGAAGGCCCGTCGGCTGCCAGCTGCCGGTTGGAGATGGGCGGGATCCTACTGGACCGGCCATCTCCACAATATTGTTTCTTAGTTGAAGCGGTCGGTTGCTAGTGTGTCTTGGTAGAGCGGTTGGTTCCCATCGCAAAAAAGAAACAAGAGGGTGGTAAATCTTTGCTATTCATCAACAACCACATATGTCGACCTTGAACTATTTTGAGGTCGACCACCTAGTCGTTACAGAAGGCTGAGATGTGTTCTTGGAAACACATCAGATGATTTCTACACTCTACCAAACTGAAGAACAGCGAAAGCATCTAAAGGACCTGTTCTCCCATCGCAAGTGATGCGTGTTCACGAAAGCTTCATGTATTTGATTTGATGAGGTTCATAAGATTTCCACTAGTGATCAACGGTCATTGGCAAACACAGACCTGCAATGCTACCAGATCGAGCGTGTGCCTAGCAGCAGACTACCGACGGGCCCAGAGGTTGTCTAGATTGATTGACCGGGCCCTCTGGTCGGTCAGATCGGCCTGCAGGGCACCAGGGTGTTGTGCTTTGTGCCGTTCCTGTACAGTTTACTGTGACCACTCGACCGTGTCCATACTCGTGCAGATCCCTGAGGCAGGCGGCCCTGGTGACACCGGCGCGACGACAGGCGGCGGACAACCCGTCTGGAGCTGACCGACCACTGTTCCAGAGCCCCAGATGTCACCGGGACTCCTTGCTGTGCCTTCTACGTCTAGCAGGCGCCTTTCGGCGGATTGGGCATGAGGCCCATTTGCATGTTTTTGCATTGTATACTCGCTGTCGGTCGATGGATGCGTGCATGTGACCAGTCGTTGCGTGCGTCTTTTGATTCTGCATGTCTAGGTTCAGACGGCGTAGGATTCTGACATGTGTGCGCAGAGTTACGGCCAAAACAGTGTTTTTGGGCCGGTTTTAGGACAGCTCTTGGACTGCCGCGTGCGACACCCGCCGTGCGCCGCGGCAGGTGTTTATGCCCTGGACCTGTCAGTTGTCATTTCTCTCTGCATATGCTATATTGAAGCATTGTGACACTTTGACTTGTGTCTCCCAGCCAAACCCTTGCCGTTGTGTGCACGACCTGTGACTGTCGTCACCGTCTGACTAGGCACTGACGCCCGGTCAGCGGCCGTGTTGCTAGGAAGCTTCTACGCACTTTCTCATGGTATCAGAGCAGTGAGACAGATCTCACTCAGCTGCGCAGCAGAGACACAGCAGAGCAGCAGCAGTGAGAGTCACCGTTGCAGCAGATCGTCTGGGACGTGCTGGAGACGGCCGTTCGCCGTCCGCGTACTTCACCCACCACGTGAGATTGCAGCTGCTGAGGCAGCAGCAGCAGCGCGTACCGCCACGCAGAGGTGTGTGGCGGCTGCGGTGCATGCAGCCGCCACTCCCCCCCACAGCCGCAGTAGCAGAGCAGCAGTAGCAGAGGCGGCGGCGGCAGCCGCGGAGCAGTAGCGCAGTAGGAGCGGCCGCCACAGCAGCGTGGCAGCAGCGGCGGCAGCAGCAGTGCAGCAGCGGCGTCAGCAGCAGCAGCGCAGCAGCGGCAATGGCACAGCAGCAGCAGCGGCAGTCGCGACAGCAGCAGCAGCAGTGCAGCAGTCGCAGCAGCAGCAGCGTGCGGCGGTGGCAGCCTGCAGCAGCGCGCGGCGGCGGCAGCCAGCAGCAACTGCAGCACGCAGCAGCAGCGCCGCACGCAGCAGCAGCCGCCGCGCGCAGCAGCAGCTCAGCCGCCGCTGCCACCACTGCACACGCAGCTACGCAGCTGCTGCTGCAGCTGACAGCGCAGCTGCAGCGGCAGCGGGGCGGAAGCTACTACTCAGCTTCTGCGGAGCTGCCGCGCGCCACCGCGCAGTAGCAGAACCGTGACAAGAAAAAAAAGAAAAAAAAAAGGACGGGACGAGCTGACGTCAGCATTGTTCGTTGCTGACGTCATCAGGTCGTGCTGACGTCAGCGGCCACTTGCTGACGTCAGCATTACACTTAGCCAAATTTTCAACCAAAAAGTCAAAAGTTGCCAGCGTTTCAACTCCCCGAGAAACGCAGACGGTTTTGAAATCCGGTAAACTTGACCTGTCGTCCCATAGTGAGCGGCGACATGAGTTCGCCCGACGACAAGGACAAGGGACCAGGTGATCCCTCCTCCTCTTCTTCAGGGGTACTGAGCCCTCTCTCTCAGGCCATTGAGGACCTGCGCAGCCAGCAGGAGGAGATGCGTCGTCTGCAGCGAGAGCAGACTGACGCGATCCGCACGCTGACTGAGCTCCTGCGCGCTCAGTCCACGGCTCCTCCGCGGACTTCTGAGGGAGCTGCCGGCATTACGGCCTCCACCCAGCACTCAGCTCAGGTGCCCGTGACAGGTGCCCGGCCTGCTTCACTTCCTGGTGTGGTCTCCCCACCACCTGAGGACCTTCTTGATGACGAGCCATTCATGCCAGGCTTTGAGGATGACTCCTAGGAGCGGGAGATTCGTCTTCTACAGGAGCGCCTCCGTCAGCTGCAGACTGGTATCCGACATCCACCCGTGTCCCCGATACGACCGTCACCTGACTTCCCCAGTGATCACCCCCTTCCAGCAGTTTTTCCCGTCACTCGCCCTCCTCAGCCTGCGGCAGCTCTCCCCACGGAGCGACAGCCAAAGGACTTTGAGGCACCACCTCCACGGTACATCAGCGAGGATGGATTTGACTCCTGGGAGATCTTGTTTCAGGTGTGGACCACTTCTGAGGGAGTTTGGCCTTACTACCACAGCCCATACCAGTCGACAGATCCAGCACAGATGCTGACAGCAGCCCAGGCCATGCGAGGGCTTCTCTACGCCATGCCATGCGAGACTGTCGTTGACTTCCGTCCCTTCCTCGGCGAGGCTGGCACAGGCACCGGAGCTGATCCTCGTGGAGGCTGGGATCTGGCGTTGTCCCTACTGGCCGCGGAGACGCATGCCATGCGTGCGTCATACATTCGTGCTTTTCACTCTCTCCGTCAGGGACCAGCGGATCCTGCAGCGGATTACTGGCGACACGCCATGCGTATCTACACACGCCTGGGGACCTCAGGGGCCACACAGCTGTGGGCGCTTCGGACGATCATGCTCGGAGTTCGCCAGGAGGACACCGACATATTCACACGGTACAGCGACGCTGCTCTCGAGCCTTTCTCAGCCACCCTGCAGCTGCTCCCGTGGGCCCATCAACTTTTCCTCCAGGTGACGTCGGCCCGCGAGCCAGCAGTAGCACATCAGGAGACTTCTCTCGCTGCAACAGTCCTCGCCTCACCACCATCTTCCCTCCTACAGTCACCCTCACCTTCCTCCATTACGACCTCATCTTCCTCCTCCTCTTCGACCCCGTCTACACCCACGCAGACGCAGGGCGTTGCAACAGCTGCCTAAGGGAAGAAGAAGAATAGGAAGTGCGGATTGGGTCAGCAACAGTTGTCATCCAGTGGTCGCAGTGGCCGTTCCGTGCACTGCTATAACTGTGGAGGTGCCCATCGCTACACCGAGTGCGAGCAGCCGCTCGACTGGGAGCGCATCACTCACGGACTTCAGGCTGCCCATGCCGCTCACACCGCGTCCGGCACGTCGACCGCACACTCCTCTGGACGCGCGGCGACTACGACTGCAGCTGTTCCTGCATCCTCACCGGCGAGCAGCAGTGATCCAGACCCACGTGACCGCACCATCTCCGAGCTTTGTCATCTTCTGGCGCTTCGCTTTCAGGGAGGTGCGAGTGTGTTGTCATCGTCGAGTGGGTCACAGAGTGCTTGTTCGTCCGTCCTCGTGACTCGTGATGACACGTGTGGGGGAGCACAGTCCGCATGTGATGATGATGGGCCTGACTGCACTGACTGGATTCATGAGTCTCACCTTCGTGATGTACATTGTTCCTTCCCACTGACGGCTCAGCGTCCCTCTGATGCCGAGTGTTCTATTGCTCGTTGTACAGTGACGTCCACCAGTCGTGACTCCGGTGGCACTTGGATCATTGATTTCGGTGCCACCCACCACATGACGTGTCGTCGTAGTGACTTTGTGGTACTTGGTCCGGTCACGACTGTCCGTTCTGTTTGTAAAGGTTCTGGTCAGTACTTACCGGTTCACGGTGTTGGGGTTGTATGCTTTGATGGTCCGTCTGGCCCCCTGTATCTCTCTGACGTGCTGTTTGTGCCTGATCTTGGGCTCACTTTGCTGTCTGTGTATGCCTGTACTCTGATGGGTCTCTCCGTTGAGCATACCGCTGACTCAGCGATTGTGACTGCTCTTGACACTCGTAGCATTGTCTTGCCTGCTTCAGTCGTAGATGATTTGTACTGCATTGCTCGGCCCTCCTCCCCTTGCTCTCCCTCCTCCTCTGGTCGCGTTTTTGTCACTGGTGTTCTATCCCCGGAACACCAGCGGTTACTTCACCGACGTCTGTGTCATGTGGGCTCCGACACTGTGTTGAAGCTCATCCGGACACAGCCCGCTCTTGGTCTTGACGTGGCTTCTTTCGAGAAGCCACCCAAGACCGACTGTCTTTTTTGCGCTCAGGGTAAGATGCACCGGTGCACTTACCCTGATTCGCGTTCCCGAGCGCTGAGGCCCCTCGAGTTGGTCCACTCGGACCTGCTTGGTCCTCTCCCGGTCGAGTTGCTGTCCGAGAGGGACCGGTATGTTCTGACGCTGACCGATGACTTCACCCGGATGCGGTGGGTCTACAGTCTGCGTCAGAAGAGCGACGCCGCCCTTGCGGTTCAGCTCTGGCTCGTGATGGCTGAGCGTCAGTCTCGCCACATGCTACATACCTTTCGCTCGGATCGCGACGGCGAGTTCCTCGGCGAGATGGACTCCTTCTTTGCTGAGCACGGCATTTTTCACCAGGTCTCCGCTCCTGCTACCCCACAGCAGAACGGTGTATCTGAGCGCTGGAACCGCACCATGGAGGATGCGGTCCGCACCATGCGGTCTGAGTGCGCTCTCCCGGAGTCCTTAGAATTTGAGGGTTTCGCCTACATGACTTGGGTCTGGAACCGCCTCCTGCATGGTCTGCTTCCAGATCATGTTACACTGTACGAGCTCTGGTTTGGCCACCGTGCCGATCTTCGTCTCGCACGCGTCTGGGGATCCCTGGCCTCCGTATGGTACACCGAGGACCAGCAGGGGTCCAAGGTCTCCCCTCAGGGTCGCTTGTGTGCCTTCATCGGCATCTCCCCGCGGTCGAAGGCCTGATGCTTTTGGGACCCCACTCGCCGTCGTGTCATTGAGTCCCGTGATGCGCTGTTTTTTTAGTCACTCACATACCGTGATCTGACTTCGATCACAGCGCTCTCTGCATCTCGTGTCCCTTCCTGTGAGGGTCCTCGGCGGGTGGGGGAGACCTCTTCGCCAGCGACCATTCCATGCCAGGCTGATGTGTCCGCTCGAGTCCCCTCTCGATCTCCAGCACTTGATGATCTGGCTATCATTGCCGTTGGTCCAGAGATCCCACCTGTCTAGCCTGCTTCGCACCTCATAGGTACCGCTGCTCCCACGCCTCCTCCTGCATCACCCTCTGTGTCCACTAGCACCCCTGTCCCAGCGTCTGACCCAGCCCAGCCCAATCCTGTCTCTACATCGGCTGACACTCCTATCTCAGTGTCCGGGCCAGCCTTGCCCGCCGTCATCCCGAGCTCAGTGTCCCCCACACACGCATCTCCGCGCACGGCATCTCCGACTGCCTCGCCTCAGCCCTCACCAGCTGTGGTCGTACCTGTCCGTGTGGTGGTACCTGTTCCTGAGCCTGAGGTGCGCCCCTTGACCTCCGGTTACTCCCGTGAGCCCGGTGGTCGCCTTCGACCACTGGATTCTGGAGCTCGGCGAGCGTCGGGTTCCGGACCCAGACGTTCCTCTCGCAGCATCGCGAGCGGTGATCCAGGCACAAAGTGTTGAATATGTTTGCCCCTTGTTCAGTCTTGTACGACGGATCAGGAATGCTCTGCCCCTTGTGGAGGTATGACCCCTGGATTTGTTGTAGGGTGACTCAACTATGCTCTGTCTCATGTGAGATATGACCTGTGAGTACACCATGTAGGTGAGTGGTTAACTTAGCCATTTTGTTGATTTGGCCAAGTGAGAGGTCATGAGCTCGATCCTGGCTCCATGCACATCTTGGTTGTTTTAGAAGCTTCCAAGAAAGAAAGTCCATTGCTTCTGGGAAGCAACACGGCTGATCAGTCACCTTGGCACAAGGATGCTTATGTGTCAAGCCCACAGCGCAAGTCTCTTGGTGATGTGGCAGGGTCAAGCCACTTCTTAGGAATGTGCTTTTGAGTTCTAGGACTGGACAG
>SZWC01002725.1:72780-84746 GCA_023375785.1 Penium margaritaceum
TCTGTGTGCTTTCCCCTCGTGGAAGCCTAGGCATGTGTTGGCTTTGAGGCCGCGGGGGAATTCATCAGGGTGAAGACAGTGTGCTGGGATGTGTTTCAACAGTGGAGCAACTGTTTCTGTATTCAGATGTGTAAGACGGCAATGCATCAGGTTTGTGTGTGTTGCATCAGTGCCTGTGAAAACATGTACTTGTGGTAGGTTCACTTGTGATTGGACATAAAGGAACAGAGTGATTTTGCACAGCATGTCAGTATGCAGCGGCCCATCGACGAGTAAGTTGCCAGACGCATCATAGAGCATGCAACACTGTCTCAGTGTCAGTGCTGTCACATTCGCCTATTGGTCTAGCTGCCCNTGCCCCCCTGACAGTAGATTGACTTTCAGCCGTGGCACATAAAAAGAACACGTGAGCTACAGTACCCTATCCGGTGCCTGGAGAGCAACTTTTCCCATGTCCTCAACAGGTAGCACTTCCCCTGACCCAGTCTTCATACCCCCGACATCAGGCATGGCATGCAGTGTGACAAACAACTGATGATATGAGGACATATGGTGTGATTTGGCAGTGTCAAACAACCATTCATACATGGGAAGTGAGTGCAAGATGGTGATGTGCGTGTGCCCCAACTTCTGACCTGGTGACTGTGGGATGGAATTCGGTTCCGGTTGGTGCAGCGACATGGGCGCACTCCACCGTGGTCCTAGCAGTAGTGCCAGTGGCTGCTGTGGCTCATTCGTCTCAATGTGCACCATCTGCGTCCATGCTGGGACAGGTGCGAGTGCGCTGATGTATGGGGGCATGTAAAAGGGTCCCTGATACACAGGTGGAGATGGATTTGGCACTGGTGGATACATGATTGGCTGCATTTATTGTGGTCCAAAGGTGGAAGCCCTAAAGGGTGCCGGCGCACGAGGTCATGCCATTGGCTGTGTTTTCCCTGCTGGTGGGTGAAGGTGCTGACCAGGATGAAGGAGCGGCGTCGGTGGTTGTCCCACTGCTGAGCGTGTCTGCTGCGGAGATGGAGTCATGATCCACTGGAGGACCAGACAGGCACGCCAGTAGTGGCCTGGTTGCTTGCAGTAGTTGCAGGTGCGGTTCCCTATTCCTTGACCACGCCCACGTCCGACGCCCCCTTGTCCGCCTCGTCCTCCTCCGCCACCACGACCACTCCCACCGCCTCCACCCTGGTAATGGTGCAAAGGTAGGGAAGTGCCTCCTCCCTGGTGCACAAAAGCGCTTGCTGCTGCACCCTCCCCCTTGTGCGCCTTGCCTGTCAGGAAGCGCTTTTGTGCGGAGGACTATGACGATGTTTTCGTAGTCCCGTAGCTCCTTGAAGACTTCTACCAAGTCAGTGTTCTCGATGTCAGCAACTTTCAGCTTTTGAAGCAGGCCATGCCAAAATTCCTTGTATGGTTCTCCAAGGTGAAGGAGGACCAGATCCAGCCACTCAAAAATGGTACATGAGGGACTGAGGCCAAGGATGCGCCGGCGAAGGTCAATGGCGGCATCCCAGTACTTGGAAACCAGTGCACCAGGCTTTTGAGCAAAATTTTGCGGATCTGCTCATGCAGGGAGATAACGAGAGCCATCCCCTGCTCTTCTTTTCACATGACAAGGTGTCACCACACATTATGGGGTCTAGGGTCACCACTACGAGGGTTCTCAGAATCCTCTCCTTTTACCCAAAAGCAATAATGGCATATGAAGTGTTGCTAGTCCTTAGGGAGGGCACGGACTACAGTGTTAAAGACTCTCAAGAGCACCCATGTGTTGGTGTTGTCCGGCGGCAAAGCAAGGTAATAGTCATCAAGACTGTGCTCTACCGCCCAAGACAGTCCTTCCAGAACAAAAAATCGCGCGCGCCAAGCAGTGGCAGCATTAAGTCCTTGTGGGACAACACCTTACTCACGTCGTCCCACGTCATTGCCGAGGAGGTAGTGCCAGCTGCGGTGCACAACCAAGGAGCGAGGGCAAATTGCTCTCGTGCCCAAGCAAGGAGCGAGGGAGAATTTCCCTCATGCTCCTCAAAAGGGCCGGCTAGCCTGCACCCTGCCTTGCACACACAAACACGAAACATGTTTGTAGCTCTGGCAAGGACTACTCTAGGTTCCGGTCACAAGTTGCAAGTTTGACCTAGAAGACCATAAAGGAAAAACATAGGTCTGATAAGTCCAAGTAATGTGAATACTTCAGCAAGTAAGCCGGCTGCTCAGTGATGGAGAGAGGCCATGCCAACAGGATGGAGGCAACCACTCGTGCGGGACAGAAGGGTCGCGAGCTGTCACGGTGTGTCACCTCCACTCCCTGCATTGGCTTGCCATGCACACTTACGACCACCCACAAGGAGAAGTATTTACAATGAGAGATTAACAAGTAGTATTGCAGTAAACCTCCAACATTGTGAGCCATGTTTGAACAGACGCGCATATAGATTACGCTAGATGGAAAGGCTCAGGGAGGGTTGTCTTAGAGACATTTGTTTCTCTTGGTGGTCATAACTTCACATGCTCTTCATTGCTTCTAGCTCCTCCACTGCTTATTTTAATAGAGCATGTAGTTTTTGCCATTTGTGATTGCTGATAGTTTATTGTGATCATTGACAGAAGTCGGCAGCTCTGATCCATTCTTTGGTGGAGCTGTTTGGCCCTTTTCTCCCAGGGAAACAATTGGTGGAGCTTCTGTGTTGTGTTTGGGAAGAGGCAGTGAAAGTGTTGCTGACCAGTGTCATGGCCAGCTTGCCATATTTGGAGGCTCTGAGCTAGTGCTCGGGAAGATGTTCACATTCTTGTGCCGGTCAACAAAAAATGCAAAAAACAAGAAAAGATACTTGCTACTTGGATACCACTTGAAATACATACTTTATCCCAAAAAAAAAAAAAACCAGAAGTCCAAGCCTGCCATCTTGGNCATATCCTGTGACACCTGCTGCTATTGCTGCCCTCAGGCCATCATGAATTCTCAAGATACATCCTTGAATTGGCAGAATCCTTGTTGTTGTGGACATCCATCACTGTATGCTCTCGTGGAATCACTGTACGTCTGAAAACTGGTGTGGTGTTCCAACATGGCCTGACGGGTCCTCTGTGTTCACGGCTATGATTTTTGCAAGATTTGCGTCTAAGCTTGAGCTTTCTGGTTGTCTCACACTAAATGTGTGGGATTTGGAAAGAGTTGTGAGACAGTCAATCCTCTGAAGAGAGTCGGAAGGAGGCCAGTTTTTCTGGTCAAGCATGGATGTCAACTGGTGGATCATATCCATCACATGCCTCCGCAGTCATCCAGTGGATGAATCCGCCGGATGTGCCTTGTTACTCGTGTATGGTGAATTTATCGACTGGATGCTGAATGTTGTCCAAGTCGCGGACTTGTATCACACAACCCAAATTAAAGAGCTTGTAAATTCCCTGTTACAAAACACATTCTGGCAATTCAAGTTGCATCTGATTCACTCATTTGCCAAATTTCAGGAACATCCATCCAAACTCCAGGAAGCCGGAGTGGAATGCGAGCTTTTTCCTCCCTGCAGTACCTTGTCAGTGCCTCTCGGCACCATACCCGTGCATGCAGAGGGGCAAATTACAACATTCTCCCCCTTGCACCTTCCATGTCCGCTGCTCTTGCCTGCTCTCACTCATCTTCCACTGTGCCTATCAGCCCTTCCCAGCTGGTCATCCCAAATCTGGCCATACTCATGACATGGAGATCTGCGGGTTGCATAGCATGCGGTGTGTGCAGCAGTGCTGCAGCACTACCCGTCATTGTTCCATCATGCCCCGTGTACAATGGTAGTGCATATCAATGTGCTTTGTCCATCTGTGTTGGATTATTGGTCAGCACGATAGCACCAGTGTTGTCCTCCTGTACTACCGTTGGCTCTTGCTGTGGCACACCAAGGTCCTTAGTGACCTGCGTTGCCACACCACCTCCTTGACGCTTAGCCCAACAGAATGTACTCCAATTCCACTGTGGAGGTTAAGATGCAGTTTCACTTTCTGCTCCACCATGAGACCAATACACAAGAGAGGAAGAACATATAAGATGGATGTGGACTTTCATTTGTCTACATCAGTTATGTAGTCTGCATTGGTTTACCAGACCAGACTCAACGGGTCAGACCACCCCTTGCCTTCTCAGGCATGCGTGTCGCGTCACAGGGGATGCACTTGACAGCCTTCCATTATAGTGACCCTGGATTAGCCACGTACCTGCTCACTTGACCAACCGCATAGGCCAAATCTGTTGATTCGCAACCATGGCATACATGAGGCAAACCACTGCCGACTGGTAGGGCATCCCTGCCATGTCCTCCCACTCTTCTTTTATTTGCAGCGTCATCGTTGCACTCGGATCACAAGTCATGGAGGCCAGAATGCCAACTAGTTTGCAATCCTCCGTACCGTACGGCTTGAGAAACTCGGCCACGTATTTGGCATGTCCCAGCTCAAGCGTGCATGCCCTCCGGTTTTGCATGATGCTCATCCCAAGGTAGTGTTCCAGCTCCCCAGTGTCAAACATTTAGAATCTGACGCGCAGCCTTCCCTTCAACCACTGTAGGCTCATTAGATCTGTCCAGCACAAAATGAGGTCATTTACAATGTGTGAAACAATCTCATGAAACTGCTTGTTGTGCCGCAAGTACATGCTATGGTTCCACTCACGATACATGAAGCCAAATTGTGCCATGAAGCTGTCCATCTACTGGTACCAATATCAAGGCTATTGTTTTAGCATGTACAAGGACTTCCACAACTTGCACACCTTGCCCACTGATGCCACCACCCCCTCTGACACCTCCATGTAGATCTCTTTGTCTATGTCAGGAGGAATCCGCATGGTGCGGTCCCGACGTAGGTCTGATAGACTCTAGTGGTTCACGTCTTCTGTATTTGGGCGAATCTGAGACTGAGCGTGAGCTTTCTGGTCAGCTCACGCTATGTCAGCAGTCATTTAGAGACAGTCACTTTTGAGAAGGGAATAATGCGATTTTGAATTAGTTTTTTAGTGTAAACATTATCACAACATTTATAGGGCAAGTCATGAGCTTTTCAACGCACCAAACCGTGCACGCTTTGGCCAAGTGTAGCCCAAGTTACGCTTGACAAAGCACAGGTCTCACCTGCTCCTTCTCGACCATGTCCGGTGCGTAGTGGTAACGCACGTCGATGTGCTTCGTCCTCTTGTGCTGCGTCGAGTTGTTGGTCAGCAAGATGGAGCTGGTGTTATCCTTTTGCACCACCGTTGGCTCCAACTGGGGCACGCCCAGCTCCCCCAGCAACGTGCGGAGCCACACCGCCTCCTTGACCGCATCGGCCAGCGCGATGTACTCTTCTTCCACTGTGGAGGTGGCAACGCAGTCCTGATTCCTGCTGCACCACAAGGCCGCTGCACCAGCGAAGATGAACACGTAGCCGGATGTGGACTTCCGCTTGTCTACATCTCCAGCGTAGTCTGCATCCGTGTAGCAGACCAGACGCAAGGGGTCTGCCCGCCCCTTGCCGTCGAACCTCATGCACGCGTGCCGCGTTACTTGCAGGTAGCGGAGGATGCTCTTGACCGGCTGCCAGTGTAGTGGCCACACACCTGCTCACTTGGCCCACCGTATAGGCCAGGTCCGTTTGAGTCACCACAATAGCATACATGAGTCTGCCCACCACCGATTTGTAGGGCACCCCTGCCATATCCTCCCGCTCTTCTTTTGTTTGCACCGCCGTTTCCGCACTTAGTTCACACGTCGTGGAGACAGGACTACACACTGGTCTGCAGTCCTCCATGCCGTACCGCTTCAGCAACTCGGCCACGTATTTGGCCTGCTCCAGCTCAAGCATGCGCGCCCTCCGGTTCCACGTAATGCTCACCCCGAGGTAGAACTCCAGCTCTCCCATGTCCGACATCTCGAACCTGCTGCTTAGCTGCTCTTTCAGCTACTGTAGGCTCGGCAGGTCTGAGGAGCATAAGATCCGATTGTCCACGTAGAGTGCGACAATCTCATGGAGCTTCTTGCTGCGCCACACGTACACGATGTGATCCGCATCACAGTGCTTGAAGCCGAGTTGTGCCATGAAGCTATCCATCTGTTGGTACTTGCATCGGGGCGATTGTTTTGGCCCGTACAAGGACTTCCGCAGCTTGCACACCTTGCCCTCCGACGCCTCCACCCCCTCCGGCACCTCCATGTAGATTTCTTTGTTGATGATGCCGTTGAGGAAGGCCGTCTTTACGTCCATCTGGTGGAGCTCCATGTCCTTTGTGGCTGCTACCGCAAGGATTGCCCGGATGCTTGTGAACTTGGCGACGGGGGAAAACAGGTCATCATAGTGCTCGTCCTTACGCTGTGCGTACCCCTTCGCCATGAGCCGCGCATTGTACTTGTCAACCGCAGCTTCCTTTGTGAACTTGGTCTTGAAGACCCTATTGGAGCCGATGACCTTGGCGTCTTTCAGCCTGTCAACCAACTGCCACGTGTCGTTTTCAGTAATGGACACCAACTACGACTTAATGGCGGCGTCCCACAGCTTCCCCTTGGGCCGCGCAAGCACCTCATGCATGGTCGTCGGCTTCGTTGATGCAGCCAGCATGCACTGTGTCATGCAGATCAATCGACCGGTGCCTGCGTCAAAACACTTCCCCACTCTCCGCTGCCTCCTGCTACAAAGCGGCAGATTTGGTGGCATCTCATCGCTCTGCTGCTATCCTTCCGACTCTGTCCACTCCGGTGAATCATCGACCGGACGGCTCCCCACGGATCCCTCCCGCTTTGGTGAACCATCAATCGGATGGGCGGCGCGTCCAGAGGATTTTTATCCGATGCAAACTCAGCCGGAAGTGCGCACTTCGACACCCACGGTGCCTCCTTCGACGGATCATTCCGCCAGATCTCCAACCCAGCTGCATTGTTGTCAGAGTCCTCCCCATCGGCTGCTGCACCTGCTGCACCACCGCGCTCCGATGCCGCATCATCAACCTCCGGTCCGCCGGCTCCTCGTAGTCAAGGAGGTGGAACCACTACCCCTGTTTTGGAATGTTCCAGACGCTCATGCCGTTGCTGCTACTGCTGAAGCTCTGCTGCTCGTTGAGCTCGATGTCAAAGCTGTGGATGATCTCTTGAGTGCGCGGATCCCAGAGCCGATGCATCTTTACGCGCTCTTGTAGCCGAGGAACAAGCACGGCTTTGCCCATGGTTCCAGCTTGCTGTTGCATCGTTGCGCCGCCTGCACCATTGCGTGCGCCTTGCACCCGAACACCTTCAGGTGCGCCACGTTTGGCTTGCACCTGGTCCAAACCTCCTCCGGCGTCTTCTAGCCGCCCTTACCTTTCAGTACCGCTATTGGGGTGAGGTTGATGGTATAGCTTGCTGTACGCACAGCCTCCGCCCAAACCCTCGCGGCAACCCCGCATCCACAAGCATGGTCCGCACCATGTTGAGCAGCGTCTGGTTCCCCCAATCCGCCACTCCGTTGGACTGTGGTGAGCACGGCGTAGTGGGTTCCCACTTGATGCCCTGCTGCTTCATCCAACCGCTGCAGCCCACACACTCTACGCCATTGTCGTTGCGTAGCGCTCTAACCTTCTGGCCAGTCTGCCTCTCCACCGTTGCAACGTACTCCTTCAGCCGGTCCAGGACCTCGCTTTTCCACTTCATGAAGTACACGTACAGTTTTCTACTGCAGTTATCAATGAAGGTGATGAAGTATCTTAAGCCCGTATTTGACGGCATTTTGAACGGTCCACACATGTCGCTGTGCACGACCTCCAGCAGGTCCTTTGAGCGAGCCTCGTTCTCATTGAACGGCTTGCGCCGCGCCTTGCCCAAAATGCAAGGATCACACTTTTTGTGCACTGCTACATCTGTCGCCGCGTCGGCACCGTTGATGACGAGGCCGCATACAATGTTGTGCTTTCCATCTCCTTAATGGTTGCGGGCTTTGAATGCCCTAATCATCGGTGCTAGAGCTCCAGATCAGCGCTTCTTCCCTTGGCCATGTTGACGACGCGCTCCTGCGAATCTGCTGCGTTGGATGCCGCAAAGACAACCTTGGACTCCACGATGTAGATACCGCCCTCGTGTTTCGCCTCCAGCACGACCTCGCCGTCGCCGTCAATGTGCACCACTGCGCATTTCCTGCGGAAGAGCACCTCATAGCCCTTGTGCGTCAAGCGGCAGACACTCAGGGTGTCAGCCAGGCCGGGGACGTACTGCACACCACGGATTGTGCACAGCTCCTTCTTACCGTCCACCACTACTTCCACCTCCACGTTGTCTTGGCCGGCCGCCGGCTCGACTTTGTCGTTCGCGACCACCATCGACTTGGAGGGCTTCTCGTAGGTGACAAATCCCACCTTCTCAACTTGGGTGTGCTCCTCAACCCCGGAATCCAGGCACCACCTCTTGGCCTTCTTGAGGAAGTGGTTCTTGTTGCCGTTGAGGAGCGACCTGCCCTTGCTGTTTTTGCCGCTGGTCTTCACCTCCTCCGGGCACTCACGGACCCAATGTCCCTCCTTGTCGCAGTTGCGACACGCACCTTTCTTGGTGCCCTTCTTGCCACCGCCCTTTCCACTGCTTCCTCGGCCCTCGCTTCCGCCACCATGCATTTTGGTGACGAGGGCCGATGAGGAAGACGAGGACTCCCCAAAGCTTTGTCGCTGCACCTCGTTGCAAATGTACTCTACGACTATGCCATAGGTCAGCTTGTCCTCCGACCATCCTCCGACGGCGATGAGTGGGCCCCAACTGTCAGGTAGGGCCATGAGGAGGGCCATCACCTGTAGTTGCGTGTCGATATTCCACCCCACGTTGTTGCATTGCTAGGCGAGTGACTTGATCTGCTGGATGGCGGAGATGAAATCATCTCCCTCCTTGATTCCCACCGTGAGGAGCCGCTTCATCGCAAAGATTTTGTTCGCGAGCGACTTGGATTGGTGGATGGTGCAGAGCTTTTGACAAGCTTCAGCTGCGAGCTTGCAGCCTTGGAGGTAGCCCCACTATGACTCGGCTATCCCGGACACCAGGAGCATGAGAGCCTCCGTGTTCTTCTTTTCGAAGGCCTGCTTCTCTGCGTCCGCATCAGTCGCCTCTACGAGCATGTGAGAATGCAAACTCTTACTTGGAGTTGACCCCCCTCCTCTCATCCTCACCTTTCAAGCAGTTTTCCATATCTTGTAGTCTCTTGCTTTGTCCTTCCTTTGTCTTCTAGGCTTTTTTGCTTGTCTAGTGCCGTGATTCATGGCCTAGGGTGTTGACTGAAACCCACTTGATTGTGCCAATCATGGCAGTGTAGAGAAATAGTGTTTTTAACCATGTGATTGGATGTATGGTTAATCGTGGTCATTTCATACACTCCCTCTCCAGTGTGTGCCTTGAGTGTTATCTTTTCGAAGGGAGTTCTTTCCATCCATGCCTTCACTCCTCCAATAGTATAAGGGAAGAGTGTAGTTTTGTCTTATATGGCCAAACAATTCTCTTCTTCGGAACAACCCTAGTGCGTGGGGCTAGTGTATGTGCAAGGTGCGCTCAGTCACCATGAAAAAGCACACTGAATACGCAATCAACTTGCTAGTCTTTATCATACGTCCAACCCCACCTGGTGTTTTATCCTTTATGGCCAAATGATACTCTTCTTAGGAAGGACCCCAGTGTATGGAGCTAGTGTATGTGGCTAGTACGGTCAGTCACCAGATAAAAGTACACTAATAACACACTCAGTGTGCTCATTTCTCTCATGTATCCAACTACATACAGATTTTGTCTTCTGTGATTTTTTTTCTTTCATTTTTTTCATAAGAAGGATCCCAATACGTTGGGCTAGTGTATATGGCAAGTGCGCTCAGTCACCATACAAAAGTACAGTAACTGTGCACTCAGTGAGCTTATTTGTCTCATGTTTCAAAGCGCACCTCATGATTTGTCCTGTATGGCCAAAACGATACTCTTCTTAGGAAAGACCCCAGTGTGTGGGACTAGTGTATGTGCTAGTGCACTCAGAAACCACATCAAAGTACATCAAGAACGTACTCAGTGTGCTCATTTTTCTCATGTATCCAAGAAAACCTCAAATTTTGGTCTTATGTGGACAAATGTGTCTCCACTTAGGAAGGACCCTAGTGTGTGGGGCTATTGTATGTGGCAAGTGCGCTCAATCACCATACAAAGGTACACTAAGAGCACAGTCAGTACAATGATTTGTCTCATATGTCTAATCACACGTTGATTTTTGTCGTACATGGCTCTTACATTGTTTTCTTACAGAGGAACTCAATGAGGTGTGATTGCATCTCTTTTCTTCTTATGATAATGTGTTTTAAAGCTTTGTATTTAGGGAGAAACATTGTGTGGTTGAAATATTGACCTGATACAAAAACGAAGTAATGCTTGAAGACCGATGAGTCATGAGCAGCGCAAAGTATGTTTTATCTGGTTTTTGTACCCTCTGAAAGCTAAAATCATCTCTACGACGTAGATATGTCTGAGCATTCTGTTAGTGTTATCGCTGTAGTAAAAGTGAAATGAAATTTACGGATCCCGTTCCTTTATTGCGCTATCTTCTTTGTCCGTTGGAACCGGCCGGTCGATCGCTCCGAATAGCTATTCATGTTTTCTTGACGGCCCTTTACTCAACAACCACAGTGCAGTGTCATTTTTCTACAATATGTTTGTCAGTGCCTGCAATGAATCAACTGAATCTTCACTTCAGTCCTCGTAAGGTGGTCCAGAGATAGCCCCAGTGTACAGGGATAATGCATGTTGCGAGTGCACTCGAAACAAGTGCGAAAGTGCACTTGTCTCGCACTTGGTGTGCGACAGCCTTTTTGAAAACGCTGCATCATGAGGAATAATCTTGCATTCTTAAGAGAAAACCACCAACATTTGCAATCCAAGATCGATGTCAGCAAACCTCAAATCTACTTGCTTCGGTTCTTAAGATCTGACTTGAGAAACAAAGACATAGGTCCCATTCTGTGGATTTTCTTATCACAGATTCCTTGGGGAGCCGTTACAAACTTTTGCGAACAGAGAAAGTTTGGGAATGTGCTCTCGTTGATGAACGTTCTTGAAGCAGGAAGAAACAAAGTGAAGGAGTAGAGATTAGATGTCTACATCGATGTGGACATAAACCTGGGATATCTTTGTTCTCAATAGGGAAATGAAAACATATCAACCTCTCCCGACGTAAAGTTTCAGACTGTCTGTGATAATAACCTATGTATTCTCGACTGATTCAGCAGTTTGGACGTTCTTTCTTCTCTCTTTGTACATGATATTGTCAAAAAGTGTGGAAAATTGTTCTACATATGTAGGAGGACGGTACCTCAAAAATAGTCGTTTCCTGTCCCGCTAGGAGTAACCGCCTGCTTGCCAGAAACAACACAGTCTTTTCTTGTGCTTAATCATTCATACAACATGATAGTTGCTAATCTTTGCAAACCAGGTGTTTATCTTGACAACTAAGATCATGAACCATTTCTGTAAAATAATGTACAGCATTGCACACTTTGTGTGTGATAAGTGCACTTTGTCATACTAGGAGGTCATAATGACGGGATGAGTTTCTCCTGAGACTTCCGACGGTACTAGGATCATCCAAATGGCAGCCTATCCAGCTCTCAGCCGGCAGACAATGATGGCCGTCATTTTTCGACCCAAGACAATGACCTGTCTGCCACTCGATCGACCTGAGCAGGGTGATCTATGTCTCGGAGAAGTGACTAAAGAAGACTCCTACAGGTTTGATAAACACAAAACTTTAATACAAACAGATCACAATCTGAAACAAAAAGACTAGTATAGGTCAGATGATAATGAAAACATTTTTCTCGCCAAAGAAAGAACAAACCAAAGCAATGATGGAAAATTTATGCGTTGAAAAAACAAACGAGGCAATACAAGAACATGTAATACTTTCTTGGGTAGCAGGGGATATGTAGAAAGAAATACACAGGTGAGGAAGAAATATAAAGATAGAGAGAGAGA
>SZWC01002725.1:157407-171783 GCA_023375785.1 Penium margaritaceum
CCCCCCCCCCCCCCCCCCCCCCCCCCCCTCCTTTCCCATTCGCCCTCTCAGGTTTATACACGTGAAATTCAAACGATTGGTACAAGTGACATGGTCTTGCTGTAGCCTTGTGTACGAAAGTGCTGTTTGGGTAGAACCATAAGAAACAATGTTGAAATGGGGTAGCTACTAGGAACTACTGGGGCACCTCCTAGCCTTGGTATTGGTAGTATGGTGACAGTTGGAAACTACGCTAGAGTGCGGATTGGGGCAGTGGCGCGATTGATGCAATGTCCGGACTTCCATTCTTGTTGCTTAGTCTTCTACTCCCTCAGTCTGCCGCTCTAGAGTCAAAGTCCAGCTGCTCTACATTGTTACCCAAAAATGCACACGCCTGTGTTAGCACCAGAAAGCAGCTCAAAACTGGGAGTGACCGATTAGTAATCAAGAATGAGCAACAATGGGAGGCCCCTCCCAATTCTAGCTCCCCCCACCTCTTGTAGAGCTTGTTACTCAGCTAACCAGCCATTCAGAAAACAGACCTATTCTTTGGCAGGCAAGGTTTCCTCGGTGAGCCCTACCAGACGACCGACAGCCAAAAACCCGGGCGTCATCCGTTTTGCCTGAAAACTGGACCACACCATAATACGCACGCAGAGAACGCACTCGCGTAGTTCGAATAAGCTAGAAACATAACATTGGGGAGTTATGGCTGCCTAAACCCAGGCAGTGTCTATGCTAACCCACGGTACTGTTGTGACTTGTGACGTTCTTGTCGACCTGTACAGTTCACAGTGACCACTCGGCCGTGTCCATACTCGTGCACATCCCTGATGCGGACCCTGGAGGCACCGGTGCGTCATCTTGTGGTGGACTATCCTGGAACTGACCGATGACCGTTCCACACCTCCGGACGCTACCTGGGACCTCCTGCAGTTGTTTTGCAGCACACAGGAGTTTATCGGTGGACTGGCCGTGGGCCCGATTTGCATGTTTTGTATTGTGCGTCCACCGCTTGATGCCGGATGCATGCATGTGACCAGTCGTAGCGTCTGGCTTTTGACTCTGCATGTCTAGGTTTAGACGGCGTAGCATTCTGACATGTCTGTGCAGAGTTACGACCAAAACAGTGGTTTTGGGCCGGTTTTAGGACAGATCTTGCACTCCCGCGTGCGACACCCGCCGCGCGCCGCGGCAGGTACTTATGTCATGGACCTGTCATTTGTCATTTCTCTCTGCAAATGCTATTGAAGCATTTTGACACTTTGCCTTGTGTCTCCTAGCCTGATCCTTGCCGTTGTGTGCACGGCTTGTGACTGTCGTCACCGTCTGACCAGGCACTGATGCCTAGTCAGCGGCTGTGTTGCTAGGAAACTTCCACGCAACTTCTCATGGTATCAGGGCGGTGAGACAGTTCTCATCGAGCTGCGCAGGAGAGACGGAGCAGAGCAGCAGCAGTGAGAGCCACAGCTGCAACAGATCCACAGGGACCCGTCTACAACAGCTGACCGTCGACGTCGCTGACCACCCCCATGTGAGAGTGCAGCAGAGTAGCAGCACAAGAGCAGGGGAAGCAGCAGCGGCGGCAGCAGTGCACGGCGGAAGCACCACAGCAGCCCTGTGTGGCGGCAACAGCACAGCAGGAGCGCAGCAACAGCGGTAGCAGCAGCAGCAGCGGCGGCAGCAGCAGAGCAGCAGTGGCAGCAGCACAACAGCAGCGGCAGCGGCGTCAGCAGCAGCGCAGCAGCAGCAACGGTAGCAGCAGCAGCAGCGGCAGCAGCAGCACAGCAACACGAACGACAGCAGCGCGCGGCGGCTGCAGCAGCGTGCAGCAGCTGCAGCACGCAACAGCAGCAATAGCAGCACGCGGCTGCTGCCAGAGCCGCACACACAGCTGCCAGGCGGCCGCTCCGCACGCAGCCACGCGGCTGCTGTTGTAGCTGAAGACGCAGCAGCAGCAGGAGCAGCAACAACAACCGAGCGTAAGCTGCTACACAGCTTCAGCGTAGCTTCCGCGCGACTGCTGTGGAGCGGCCGCCAGCTCGCGTAGCAGTCGCGAGGGTTGACAAAAAAGGGGGGGGGGGCGAGCTGACGTCAGCATCTTGACTTGCTGACGTCATCAGGTTTTGCTGACGTCATCAAATTTCTGCTAACGTCACCACCTGACTAAGTGAAATTTTTGGTCAGAGGGTCAAAAGTTGCCAGCGTTTCAACTCCTCGAAAAACGGTCACGGTTCTGCAATTTTACCACTTTGACGTCTCGGCCCATAATGAGCGGCACCATGGCTCCGTCCGACGAGAAGGGAGAAGGGGTGATAGATCCCTCTTCTTCCTTCTCAGGGGTCAAGAGCCCACGTTCGCAAGCCATTGAGGACATGCGGAGCCAGCAGGACGAGATGCGTTGACTGCAGTAGGAGCAGACTGACGCCATCCGTACACTCAACGAGCTCCTTCGAGGTCATTCCACGACTCCGCGACAGACTTCTAAGGGCACAGCCGGGGTTGTACCCTCTACACAGCAGTCAGCTCCAGCACCGGAGACAGGAGTTGGAGCCGACCAGCCACCTCCTGAGCCTTGGGACGAGGATCCAGATATGCCAGGCATGGAGGGCGACACCCCGGAGCGCGAGATTCGTATGCTTCAGGAGCGTATCCGTTAGCTTTAGACGAGCTCTCGGCCCCCACACACATCCCGCTTTCCGGAGCTTCGATCGTCGCCTGACCTCCACCCCAACGACTTCCCTCTTCTTGGCGTCTTTCCCATCACTCGTCCTTCCCAGCCTGTCGTTTCTCTCTCTACGTAGCAGCAACCCAAGAACTTCGAGACGTCGCCTCCCCGGTATGTCGGCGAGGACGGCTTTGAGTGCTGGGAGATCCTCTTTCAGGTCTGGGCCACTTCAGAGGGCGTGTGGCCCTACTACCACAGTCCGTATCAGACTACGGACCGAGCTCAGGTGCGGACAGCAGCTAGGGCAATGCGCGGGCTCCTCTACGCCATGTCGCGAGAGACTGTCGTTGACTTCCGCCCGTTCCCTGGCGAGGCGGGCACAGGCACCGGCGCTGATCCACGTGGGGGCTGGGATCTAGCGTTGTCCCTGCTCGCTACGGAGACGCATGCCACCCGCGGTGCACACATTCGTGCCTTTCACTCCCTTCGCCAGGGGCCTACCGAGCCCGTTGTAGACTACTGGCGACGCGCTATGCGCATCTACACGCGCCTTGGGACTTCAAGAGGTACACAGCTGTGGGCGCTCCGCACGATCATGCTCTGGGTTCGCCTTGAGCACACCGACATCTTCACGCGGTACAGTGACGCCGTGCTCGAGCCTTTTTCTGCCTCACTGCAGCTTCTTCCCTGGGCGCACCAGCTTTTCCTCCAGGTGACTTCAGCCCATGAGGTAGCCGTGGCTCATCAAGAGACCTCCATTGCTGCAGCAGTCGTTGCACCACCACCGACGCCCCTCCTGCAGAGCTCTTCTCCATCCTCCGCCTCGTCATCCTCCTCCCCTTCCACCCCGATTACACCGGCTCAGACACAAGGTTTCGCAACAGCAGCACAGGGGAAGAAGGGGCGATGAAAGCGCGGCTCGGGCCAATAGCAGCCGCAACAGCAGCCGTCATCGGGCAGTAGTGGTGGACGTTCCATTCACTGCTACAATTGTGGAGGCGGCCATCGCTACACCGAGTGGCAAGAGCCGCTCGACTTGGCACGGATTACTCGCGGACTCGAGGCTACGCACGCACTCTGGTCTACATCGAGCAGCACATCCTCCGGACGCGCGATGACCACGATCGCAACAGATCCCGCTTCTTCACCAGCGACCAGCGGCGACCCCGACCCACGTGACCGCACCATCGCCGAGCTCCGCCACCTTCTGCCGCTCCGCTTTCAGGGAGGTGCGAGTGTGTTGTCACAGCCGGGTGGATCACAGACTTTTGGTTCGTCTATTCTGGTGACCCGGGATGACTAGTGTGGGGGGGCACAGTCGGCATGTGATGACGATGGGCCTAACTGTACATATTTGGTTCATGAGTCTCACCTTGTGCCCTTCGTCGTTCCTCCCCACGTGCTACCCAACGTCCGTCTGAGGCTGAGTGTTCCATTGCCTGTTGTAAAGTGACGTCCTCTAGTCGTGATTCCGGCGGCACTTGGATCATCGATTCCGGTGCCACTCATCACATGATGTGTCGTCGTAGTGATTTCGTCGTTCTCGGCCCTATTGCGTCTGTCCATTCCGTCCGCACAGGCTCTGGTCAGTCCTTGCCAGTCCAGGGTGTTGGGGCCGTACGTTTCGATGGTCCTTCTAGCCCCTTGTATCTTTCCGAGGTGCTCTTTGTGCCTGACCTTGAGCTCAGTTTGCTTTCTGTCAGTGCTTGCAGACCGATGGGACTCTCAGTGGAGCACACTGCCGACTCCGCGATTGTGACTGCTATTGACACTTGTAGCATTGCTCTCCGTGCCTCTGTTGTGGATGATCTTTATCGTGTCTCCTGGACTTCCGCTCCTTGCTCTTCCTCCCCTTCAGCTCGTATTTTTGTCACTGGTGTCCTGTCTCCTGATCACCAGCGATTGCTTCATCGCCGTCTGTGTCATGTGGACTCCGACACTGTGTCAAAGCTCATTCGGACACAGCCTGCTCTCGGTCTTGATGCGGATTCTTTCGAGAGGCCGCCCAAGACCAACTGCCTCTTCTGTACCCAGGGTAAGATGCATCGCTGCACTTACCCTGACTCTCGCTCTCGCGCCCTTCGCCCCCTCGAGTTAGTCCATTCAGACCTTCTTGGTCCTCTTCCTGTCGAGTCTTTCGCCGATCGGGGTTGATACGTCCTGATCTTGACTGATGACTTCACCCGGATGCGGTGGGTCTACAGCCTGCGCCAGAAGAGTGATGCCGCTCTCGCGGTTCGCCTCTGGCTAGTGGTGGCTGAGCGTCAGTCCCGCCACACTCTGCACACATTCCGCTCGGATCGTGGTGGCGAGTTTCTAGGCGAGATGGATAGCTTCTTCGCTGAGCACGGGATTCTTCACCAGGTCTCCGCTCCTGCTACTCATCAGCAGAACGGTGTTTCTGAGCATTGGAACCGCACCATGGAGGATGCGGTTCGCGCTATGCGATCTGAGTGTGGTCCTCGGGAGTCCTTCGCTTTTGAGGGCTTAGTCTACATGACTTGGGTCTGGAACCGCCTCCCGCACGGTCCCCTTCTGGACCACGTTATACCGTATGAGGTTTGGTTCGGTCACCGTGCTGACCTATGCCTTGCTCGCGTCTGGAGATCGTTGGCTTCTGTATGGTACACCGAGGTCTAACAGGGGTCCAAGGTCTCGCCGTGGGGCCGCTTCTGTGCCTTTGTCGGCATCTCCCTACGGTCAAAGGCCAGGCGCTTTTGGGACCCTGCTTGTCGTCGCAATTTTGAGTCCCGTGATGCGCTCTTCTTTGAGTCCCTCACCTACTGTGATTTGACATCGATTACGTCACTGTCTGTCACCCACATTCCTACGTGTGAGGTCTTTCGCCGGATGGGGGAGTCTGCGCCTGCGAGCACCCCTCGCCAAGCTGATGAGTCCGTTCGAGCGCCCTCCACTTCGCGGTCTCCGGCTCTTGATGACCCAGCGATCATTGCTGTCGGCCCAGAGACCTTTCCAGCACCGCCGGCTTCTACCCCCGTTCCCTCGCATCGCTCACGTACCCATGATCCTACACCTATGCGTACTCCTGTGTCCGTACCTGTGCCCGCCGGCACTCCTGCCTCTGTGCATAGCCCTGCCTCACCTGCTCCTACTGTCATCCTGAGTCACGTGTCTCCCACACCCACATCTCCTCATACAACATCACCAGCTCTCTTGCCTCAGTCCTCCCCAACTGCGTTTGTGCCTGTTTATGAGCCCGAGGTGCGCCCCTTGAGCCCAGGTTACTCCCGTGAGCCCGGCGGTCGTCTTCGACAGTTGGACTCCAGAGCGCAGCGAGTGTCCGGTCCTGCACCCAGGCGATCCACTCGTAGTATCGCGAGTGGCGATCCCGACACAAAGGCCTTCGGCTAGAGTGTCCGCACTGAGCACACAAAGGTACACCCAGCGTGTCCCAGAGTGCACGATCTCGTCACTCGCGAGTTTCACATCGCTTGTGATGCAGCAGCCGATCTTGTGGTCGTCAGACCTAGCACCGAGGCGTGCGCTCTTGCCACGCAGAGCTCCCCCTCGTTGGCGCCTGACCCGGGCACGCTGAGGGTGGCTCTCTCATCACAGGATGATGATGCGTGGTGTGCTGCCTGCGAGGATGAGCTTTGCGCCATCCAAGAGCACGGAGTTTACGAGCTATTTGACCTTCCACCTGGGAGGAAGGCTATTCAGGTCAAGTGGGTCTTTCGCAAGAAAGTGAAGCCAGATGGCTCACTGGAACGCCACAACGCTCGCTTGGTTGTCAAGGGGTACTCTCAGATTGAGGGCATCGATTACACTGACACCTTCGCCCCTGTCGGCCGCATGACCTCAGCTCAAGCTTTGTTCGGTGTAGTGGCTCAGCATGACTGGGAACTACACCAGATGGATGTGAACAATTCATTCCTCCATGGCTCTCTGGATGAGGAGATCTACGTGGCTCAGCCATCCGGATTTGAGGACGGTGACAAGGTATGGCGCTTGCGCAAGTCCTTGTACGGCCTCAAGCAGTCTCCTCGGTGTTGGAACCAGGAGATCACCGGGACCCTGACTCGTGCGGGAAATGTACAAAGTGAGGCAGATCCCTCTCTCTTCATCCAACGGACGCTTGAGTGATTCACCGCCATCCTGGTCTATGTCGATGACCTTCTGATCGCGTCTCCTTCACTGGAGGCCGTGAAGGAGGCCAAGGCTGTCCGCCAGAGTGCCTACAGGATGAAGGACCTTGGTCTGGCAGCGGTGTTTCTTGGCATGGAGATCGTGCGAGACCGTAGACGTCGTACTTTACTACTGCATCAGGCCCGATACACATAGGTTGTGGGGGAGCGCTTTAGCGACCTCCTCGGCGCTGTGCCCACGGCCTCCACACCTCTCACACCTGACGGGCAGGATGCCCTGAAGGTGGAGGATCCCACACAGCTGGGCAAGACAGTGGATGTGACCTTGTACCTCCGTCTCATTGGATCTCTGATGTACCTGGCCACTACCACACGTCCTGACATCGCATTTGCCGTCAACCTCCTTGCCCAGTTTTTGCAAGATCCACGTGCTAGAGCCCTTCACGCGGCTGTGCGAGTGGTGCGGTACGTGGTCTCCATATTGTACCTCGGACTCTGCTTTCACCGGTAGTGTTCGGTGGTCCTTGACGGCTACATTGACAGCGACTGGGCCTTGAGCCCATTAGGACACAGTCGCACCGGTTACGTGTTTCTGCTCGGTGGGACCGTTGTGTCCTGGCGCAGCGGGAAGCAGGGCTGCATTGCACTTAGCTCATCGGAGGCAGAGTACGTTGCTCTGGGTGCACGGGCTGCTGAGGCGGTATGGCTGTAGCGCCTGTTCCTTGAGCTGGGTCAGTCAGTAGTTTGCCATTGTGCTTCGTTGCGACGACTAGAGTGCTCTTGCCATTGCGGAGAATTCTGGTGTGTTTCATGCTTGCACGAAGCACATTGCGGTTGAGCACCACTTTATACGTGATCTGGTGGAGCGAAACGTGACCTCCGTCATTTGGGTTGGCACTGACATGCAGCGTGCTGACTTCTTGACGAAGGCACTAGCAGGCGGAAAGTTCCTGGTGGCCATTCGTTCTGTTGGACTTTGCCCCTTGCCTGAGAGTGGTTGAGTGTGGGGTGTGACCATGTTCGTGTCACATTTGTCGTTGCACTTGTGTTTTTGTACTCGTCTCAGTGCTGCACGTGTATGGACATGCGTACCATCGGGTCATGGGGGAGTGTTGTGATTTGTGACATTCCTGTCAACTTGTACAGTTCACTGTGACCACTCGGGCGTGTTCATACTCGTGCAGATCCCTGATGTGGACCCTGGAGGCATCGGAGCGTCATCTGGCGGCAGAATACCATCCTGGAGCTGACTGATGACCGTTCCAGAGCTTCGAACGCCACCCGGGACCTCTTGCAATTTTTGTGCAGCACACAGGAATTTATCAGTGGACTGGCCGTGGGCCCAATTTGCATGTTTTTGTATTGTGTGTCCACCGCTTGATGCTGGATGCATGCATGTGAGCGTCCGGCTTTTGACTTTGCACGCCTAAGTTCAGACGGCAAAGCATTCTGACATGTCTGCGTAGAGTTACGGCCAAAACAGTGGTTTTGGACTGGTTTTAGGACAGATCTTGCACTGTCGCGTGCGACCCCCGCCGTGCGCCACGGCAGGTACTTATGCCATGGACCTGTCATTTGTCATTTCTCTCTGCAAATGCTATTGAAGAATTCTGACACTTTGCCTTGCGTCTCCTAGCCTGATTCTTGCTGTTGTGTGCACGACTTGTGACTGTCGTCACCGTGTGACCAAGCACTGACGCCTAGTCAGCGGCTGTGTCACTAGGAAGCTTCCACACATCTTCTCAGGTACCAATGATGTCAGAAAATCACGAAACTTTGGCCCTAGGCATGACACAGCACAATGAGCGCAGCAACGCAGTCAAACACGGTGCTGAACATGCGCAGATAGCAAATGCAGTGAAACTGCCTGTCGGCAGCACGACTGGCGAGGAGGTCCACCGATGGAGCTCAGCATGAAGGAGGGAGGAAGCTCCAGCAAACTGCGTGTAGGTCTCAGTGCGCATCGGCTCCACCGCGTGACACTTCATCAGCGTCGCGTCTCACCGTCAGTCATTTGCACGTCGATGTACACATGCCATGAGGACACATCAGAGCACAAGTGAGAGATGTGAGACAAAAAGCAACACTCCCCCATCACTCAAAGGCGTAGTACACATGGACGGGCAGAGAGCACAGAGACCAAGAGGACAGGGAGAGAGAGAACCTCACGGTCGCACACCAACTGCACTCACTGCCTTCTTGAACGAGTCACACTTCAGAGCCTTGGTCAAGAAATCAGCCAACTACCGTGCTGTCTCAACCCACACAATGTTGATGCTATCGTCATGGAAGAACAAATACACATAGTGATACTTGACATTGATGTGCTTTGTGCGAGTGTGGTGCACGCTGTCATTGTCAGCCATGGCCATGGCACTATCATTGTTACAGTGCAACGTGATGGACACGATTGACTGACGCAACTCAGACAACAGGCAGCGCAGCCACACGCTCTCACACGCACCACAACCTAGGGCCACATACTCTGCCTCAGTAGTGGTGCGCAGAATGCAACCTCGCTTGCCACTGCGCCAGGACACAGCCGTTCCGCCAACAAGGAAGATCCAACCAGTGCGACTCTTACCATCCAGACTACCGACCCAGTCAGTGTCGGTGTATCCCGTCGCCACAACGCACGACTGTTGATGGAACATGAGGCCTCGTCGTGGGGTAGAGACGACGAAGTGAAGCACTCAGAATGTGGCCTCAAAGTGGAGGTGACGCGGCTCATGAGAGAACTGTGCGAGGAGGTTGACGACGAATACAGTTTCTGGACGCGTAGTCATCGCCAGGAACATCAGTGACAAGATGACGCGTAAACATGTAGTCATGTCTACTGGCTCCCCCACCACGGCTGGATAAAAAACTCTTGAGCATCGCCTGACCATCAGGAGACATGGGTGAGAATGCTCTCAACATGAGGGGTAGATCCTCAGCGAAGCGCCCGGATAGGGTCTGGACGTGGGCAGCCTGATGGATATGGAAGATGCCTGGGAAGCGATCATGCTCAAGCTCCATGCCCAAGAAGACTCGTGCTCGCTCGAGGTCCTTCATCTGGTAAGCAGCGTGCAACAGGTCCTTGACCCGCTGGATGGCGGCTACATCCGACAATGCGATGAGCAGGTTGTCGACATAGACCACGACAACGACGGGAGTCTTACCTCGTGGAATGATGAATAGCACAGGGTCGACAGAACTACGGAGGAGGCCATTGCTAAGAAGCGTACGGATGATCTCTTCGTTCCAAAAGCGCGGTGACTGCGTCATGCCATAGAGGGCCTTTCACAGCTTCCAGACTTTGCCAGAGCCGTTGTCGAAGCCTGGAGGCTGCACCATGTAGAGTCCCTTGCCCTCCAGTGAGCCATGGAGGAAGGCGTTGCTCACATCCATCTGATGCAGTTCCCACCCGTGCAGGGCAACCAGGCTCAACAACGCTCGGCTGGTGGAGAACCGACTGACCGAGGCAAAGATCTGGTCATAAGCAATCGAAGGGACCTGAGCAAACCCCTTGGCTGTAAGACGGGCCTTGTACTTATCCAGGGACCCGTCTGGCTTCCACTTTCGCTTGGCGCCGATGGCCTTACTCACCTCCTCGCGTCACACGTGGGGGTCAGTGCTGCTGAAAAAATGTGGCAGCATTTCCCTTGGCCCAGTGGCTGTGGGAAAAAATCTGATGCTGTCACCAGGCGGGACAATGCTGTCGGGAAAAACCCGACAGCATTTACCCTGCACTGACACGTATGGGGGTTTGCCGACGTAGTCAGGAGCCCGTACACCAGTTGTCTGCTGCTGTTGCTGTGCTCTGGCTCTGATACCAAGCTAGAAACTGCTGTAGTGCGCAGGTTGGGGCAGCTGCGTTGTCGATGCAGCGTGCGGGCTTTCACGCTCGTTGCTTAGTGTGCTGCCCCCCTCAGTATGCCGTTCTAGAGTCTAAGTCTGGGTGCTCTCAGTTTGTTACTCACAGATGCGTGCGCCAGTGTTAGCGCCAGAAAGCAGCTGAGAACTTGAAATGACTGATTAAGAAACAAGAATAAGCAACAATGGGAGACCCCTCCAAATTCTAGCTTCCCCCCAACTCTGTAGAGCTTGTCACTGAGTTTCTAAGCCAATCAGAAAATAAACCTGTTTTCTGGCAGACACTGTTTTCTCGGTGAGCCCTGCCAGACGGCCGACAGCCCAAAACCCGGGCGTTTTCCGTTTTGCCTGATAACTGGATCATACCATAATACGCACGCTACAAAGGCAGTCGTGCATTCGGAATCAGCTAGAAAAATAGCAGTCAGGAGTTATAGCTGCCTAAACTAAGGCAGCTTCTATGCTAATCCCTAGTACCAACAGTGCCAGAAAATCATGAATCTTGGACCCTAGGCATAACATGGCGCTGCAAATGCAACAGCGCAGTGAGACGGCGCTTGACATGCGCAGGCAGCATATGCAGCGACAGTGACTGCCGGTGGCACGACTACCAAGGAGGTGTGCCGATGGAGCTGAGCACATTGGAGGGAGGAGGCTCCAGCAAACTGCGTGTAGGCCTCAGCGTGCATCGGCTCCACCAGACGACACTCTAGCAGTGCCGTGTCTCACTGTCAATCATGTGCACGCCGATGTACAAAAGCCGGGAGGACAAAACAGAGTACAAGTGAGAGATGCGTGAAAAACCAACATTCTCCTCATGACTCTCTTGCTAGGATGTGAAAGAGGCTAGGCCTCGTACACTCTGACTGCCTTTGTCTGCCTCATGTTGTTTGCTTCTGGGTTTTTGGGGAGATGCAGTTATACCCGGGTGCTGATCCGTAGGGGGCCATAATGTCTGTCGTTGGCTATGCACTAGTGAGTAGCCACCCTCGGTTTTTTCCGAGAGGTCGGGCTCGACCCCTGGTTGGCGGTGCATGCTCGCTCGGCATGATGCTCGATGCCGGTGTGCGCTCACTGGTTCTTACATGCTTTTTTGCTTACTGGTCTCAGTTTTTCTCTTTCTACCAGTATCGTTGCCAAGAGTTTTTCTCTTTCTCATCCTCTGCCTCCACCCTTAGCAGCACCATGGAACCCCCCCAGGAGCCGCCTACCTAATCCAGTTCCTGGGGCTGGGTGCCTCCAGCGTCTGGTCCTCTCTACTATGGACCTCCATTCATGAACTACACTACGCCAGTTTGGCGTCGTGACGGTGGCCACTTCACAGACACACTCTCTTCTGATTTCCGTTCTGACCATCGTGATGAGGAGCGCGTCTTGGAGTGTTGCCTCACCGAGCTTCTATAGCTTCGTTCTCATGTAGGTGAGTGTGTGACTGGCCAGTGTCGTTCTCTTGTTTGTTGGTCGGATGGAGCCCTTTGTGGTGCGTCGGGGTGCGTTTAAGGAGCCTTGCCTGATGATTGCCCTTGGATCGAGGTCTGACAGTTCAGCACGTACCCCCATCGTCTTAGCCTCCCATCGTCACCACCCCCTTTGGACACTGTTGGTGTGCGTCTTGTCTTGCTCTCAGTCCTTGTATTTGGTGGTTTGTAGACCATTCATTCAGAAGCTACCCATCACATGACCTCGTACCATTTGTCCTTTGTATTCTTGGGGGGTGAAATAGCTCGGATACCCAAACCGCGCTAACGATTAAGCTGGCACACCCGCGACTCCAAAGTTTTGCACGGCATATCCACCTCTTTAGAAACAGGAACGAGGTATCCGGCCCTCGTTCGCCATGCTCGATCAGCCACATGCTGCGCTGATCGAGCATGGCGACGAGGGTCATGTGATCATCGCTCGATCACGACCGTAACTCCCTCGCGAGATGGCGATGGAGTGATGACCCTTTTTTTTCTCGATGTGCAAACCCCCTATTATGATTTAGGGTTTTGTATGTTTTGCGCAGGTATAGCCCGTGCAAAACATAAAACCCTACATCATAATAGGGGTTTGCGTGTGGAAGAAAAGAACAAAAGGGTCATAGCTCCATCGCGATCGAGCGAAAACGCCCATTTCAAAAGTTAAACTCTTTTTTCATGGCACACAAACCACCACTGGTTTGCGGAAGAAATACTTTGCGTGGGCACCTGCTTAGTCCCGCGGTAGCGGGGCCCAGCAGGTGCCCGCACACAAACCCCACGCAAACCCCTTCCTCGAACAATGACAAATTCCTCAAAAGAGGGAATTGTCATTGTTTGAGGAGTATGATGACGTTAGCATTCCATGCAGTGACGACATAGCTTTTTTTTGTGGAAACCTCGTTCCTTTTTTTTGACATGTGGATATCGTAGCTTTAAATTAGTCCGTACTGGGCATGCCGTGCCTAATCTAGTAGGTGCGTGCATGCCAGCTTTGTTTTTGGACATGGTGGGTATCTAGTCGCTCGGTCCATCCTTGGGTCCTGTCGGATTTGTTTGCTTTGTGCGCACCGGGTCTATTCAGTTACTCCCTGTCCAGGGGGTAGGCGTGGTCCTTTTCATCGGCTCCGGGGGAGATTTCTTCCTGCTTGACATGTTGTATGTGCCTGATCTTGAGGTCAGCCTCCTCTCGGTCACCACCCTTGATGACTAGGACACGGAATTCTTGTCCTACCGTGGCACTGGCACTTTCTTCGTCTGTTCCTCAGGCCGTGTGGTTCTCCCGAGAACTACCTTGGTCTATGCTGTGATTGTCTGCTTTGAGTCCCTCTGTCTTTTCCCTTGTCTTCCACTGCATCTACATTAGTTCATGTTACTCCCTTGCTCTCGCCCGAGCACAATAACCTATTCCATTGTCACCTATACCACATCGACACAGTCGCCATCACACGCCTTCTACGTTTCCAACCTTCTGTTGGCCTTGACTCTGCCGCCTTCGCACCACTGTGTTCCTCCACATGTCTAGACGGTACCCATGACAAAATGCACCACTCCCCTTTCTCCATGTCTGAGTCCACCACGTCTCACCCCCTTGACCTCGTGCATGCTGATGTCATGGGTCCCTTGCCTCATGACTTTCCAAGTGGTCTTGGTTGCTAGTTATGGTTCTCTGCCCGACCGACGATTCCTTTCGTTATCGTAGGATCTTTGCCCTGTGGCAAAAAGTCATGTGACCGACATCCTTGAGTCCTGGTTGCTTCAGGCTGAGTGTGGCTACCGTCCTCCTCTACGAGTCTTTTACTATGACCGTGGTGGTAAGTTCTTTGGCCTCACATATCGTTTCCTTGAGTCTCGTGGAGTCTGCATGGAGCCATCTGGTCCAGACACACCGTAGCAAAATGGTGTTTCTGAACGTTGGAACAGAAACTTGGCCGACGGTCTGCACTTCCTCCTCTCTTCCTCAAGTCTGTCCCTTCTCTTTGCCTTTGAAGCCATGTCCTACATGGTGTGGGTATGGAATCGTGTTCCTCACAATGTCACTCATTTTGAACGGTAGACTGGTCTTCGTGGTGATCTTTTTCTTGCTCATTTCTGGGACTCTATCGCCTCCGTCTAGCTTCCTACTGACCATTGTGACAGAGAACTCTCTCCTCTTGGTCGGCACTGTGTGTTCCTTGGTTTTTCTCCATTGTCAAAGGCTTGGAGTTTTTGGGACCATGTGTGCTGTCATGTGGTTGAATCGTGTGATTCTCTTTTCTTTGAACTCATGTTTCAACGCTATATTCCTCACTCTGTTCTTGCCTCTGTT
>SZWC01002726.1:5084-15632 GCA_023375785.1 Penium margaritaceum
TCCCTCTCTCTCTCTCTCTCTCTCTCTCTCTCTCTATATATATATATATATACACACATATGTATATATATGTATCTCCTCTCTCCCTCTTGTAACAACGAATCATTCTCTCTTTGTCTTCTACGTCATTCTTTGCCATATTTTAGTCACCTACAAAAAAATCAGCCCGTATTCCCTATTGGGTTGTTTTTTTATGGATCCTGAGATCAGTTGTCATAATTGAATGTATACCTATACATGACTTTTGTTGTATCTGTGTTACATTTGTAGAGAGGCCACTAACTTCCCTCAAACAAGCTGATGTATCGTGACACAGATTATCCTTGCACCAGGGCAGCATCCGCACAATTGGATCTAAGGAATCAAGCAATGGACGATGTTGAGGGGTGACGGATGTTACTCTCTGCCAACAGAGAGCTTCTTAATAAGCTATACATTGTCATCTCGACGGCTACCCAAAACCCAGGGGTGAAGTTGTTTTATTTGTTCATAGGCATAGTGTCTATGGGTCGGTGTACTCGTTTTATGCAGGGAAGTGCACTAATTGCGCACTTGGTCTGCGTCTATGTTGAGCTCGCATTTGAAATGGTTTGAAATGTTTTTCATGTAATGAAGGATAAGGTATGTGATCATTACACTATCTTGTGTCACTAAAAGAGCATGTGATGGATATTGTTGGCGTGTTCGTCGAGCACCTGGTTAACAACAACTGAGAAGATGTATCAAGAAACCAGGTGTCGTCTGGCTAATCATCATGCTTCATTTACACATACTTCTGTGAAAGCTTCAATGGCAGCAAGCAAGAACAACATGTGGAAATGTCTCCCTGTGCATGATCTCTTGCATGCAGTAATTCATCATGAAATATGAAAACAAAAACCACCTGTGCATGTCAAAATCCACCTTGACATACCCACTATGTTTTTTCTGTAGACCAAAGTATGTCGTTGGAATGAGATTGTGTTGGTATCTACAATTGTAATGATTCATAAAATTTCCTTGCAATAATTGACATGTGTCCGTCAACAAAATGTCACCTTCACTCTAAGTAGGTTGGGTTTTAAACATCGTATAATTTAATTTTGTGCAATATTGTTTGTAATCCGCACCTACATCGCAAGTGCATATGGTTTGCTATTGAAAAGGTGGCATGGAACTCTGCAAAACATTCATGTCGGAATATGTTGACTGCAAGCTCAGTGCGTAAAAAGTGCACTTCAACACTCAATCCGAGTGCATTGGCTATATACGTGATCCCCGTACACTCGGGGTTTCTCTAGCCCGCCCTGTAAGAAGTGAAGTAATAGAAAAGGTTAGCAAATGCAAGTTAGGACAACATGACACAAAGCATTTTGACAGATGATTATACGCGAGTTGTCGGCCGTCATGTAGGACTTGGACTGCCTTTTGCAAAAATAATCAAATGATGATCCCATGTTGGATGGTACAGTTGGACAATCTAGACACCAATAGCGAGAAAGGAGAATCATAACACGCATAGGAGATGTAATGTGGATTTATGCTAGAGAAACCTACGAGGACATTCTTACGTCCTTTATATGGTTCTTACAATAACAACTTGCATTAACCAAAACAAAACGGTGATCTTGAATGAGATTATTGCATTCACAATAAAGCATACTCATTTATGGTTTATTAACACTGTTACTGGCCAGATGTATACCAAAATCCTTAGTGAAAACAAGAGGAACGGAGATAGAATTCTGGCGAACTTTTGTCTCCAAACAAGAATATGACCGCACGTTTGAGTTTTTTATACTGTGGTTTCATGTGAGATGAGAATAGATTCTGTATGCACTACCATAAAACGAGAGTTTCTTATGTAACAAATAAATGCATCCCAAATGAAAAAAGAAGTTATCGTGTCATACACAAGCTCCACGCACTGAACTCCTTCCAAACAATGGAATTGTTTGTGCACATAGGACAAAAACCAAGGTGTACATGAACACGTAAGACAAAGAAACAGACCTGGTGAAATCTTATTGTATTCTCTTATGGAGATGAATCAAACCTGCCACAAACATCAGTCCAACACACCAAGGTCCTTTGCTAGAAGAGATTGTTGTGGAAATTCAGGGAAAATGGGAGGTGTACTGGGACATGTAGGATGAATGATGGTACTGAGTACGCTCTTGGTGTATTTTTACATGATGAAAGAGCACACTTGCCATATAAACTGTCTCTTCGCACTCAAGTCCTTCCAAAGAAGAAATCTGTTCAGCCATACAAGAAAAAACAAAAGGGTACCAGGGCACATGAGGTAAATGTGGCACTGAGTGCGCTCATAGTGTACTTTTGTTTGACAAACGAGCGCACTTGCCACATACACTAGCCCCACGTACAGATTTCCTTTCTAGAAAAAGAACGGATGTGCCATACAAGATTAAAGGTAGGATTTTTTTTAGCACACAAGACAAATGAGCACACCGAGACTCTTGGATTACCCCTATATGATTTGCGAGCGCACTTGTTGCATACACCAACCCCCACGTATTGGTGTCCTTCCTAATAAGATATGCTTTTGCTATAGAAGACAAAAGTACACTTTTCTCATACACAATGGAAACAGTTTAGGAAAATGTGTGAGCTACTTCCTTTGAAAACAACACACTGAAGGCACTCATTGAAAACCAAATGTATGATATGGCCTCGAGTAACCATGTGTGTGCAAGTGCAAGTGCAAGTGGAGTGATGGGATTTCCATGATAATTATGCTATATCACTCCATTTCAATCTGAACATCTAGAAAATATTATACATAATGACTAGAATAATGAAAAGAATAGTGATGGAAAAAGCAACAACAGTGATAAAAGTGAGCAACACCACTAGTGATAGCAACCTCAATGTAAATGGTGACACTATTTTTTGTTTTATATCCACGACTTGTTACGACATCTTCTAAATATTAACCACATTGCATTTGTGGTACATACAAGAGAGCACACTGATAGATCGAGAGACACCCCAGACACATTATCTATATAGGACCTTTGTATCTACCACAAGAGGAACATTCCCCCCTTATTGTGTCTTGGCTCGTCAAAATATGATGTCCTCGTCAGTATAGTCTTCGCGTATTCAATGTGCGTAACTTCATGGGACCCAAAACCCATATCCTCGAGTAATCGGGGGTGTGCATGTAGCCTTTAGCTCCCTATATCAATTTTCTTTAAACACTAGAGCCGCACTGGTGTTGGCTGTTAAGCACCCCTTGTAAAGGAATGTTCACCATGCAAAGGTACATGTTGGCATCATATTCTACCATGCAGTATTTCTACGCAAGAAATACCTTGGAAATAGCTATTTTGTAGCGTATGGACTATTTTTAGGATTAAAAAGGGTCCACAAATATTGATGGTGTGTTTGCGGATGCGAGGCTAGTCTCTCGGGGTGTCATCTGCCATAAAATAGTCCACGTACAAGAGTCCAGATCGACTGTGACGGGCTGCAACCTCCAGCTCTTGCTTTGAAGTCATCGTCGCAGCTAGCCAAATGGCGTTCTCATTCTGCGTCAAGGGTTTGCCCCCTTCTGCAGGACTGAGTGGCAATCGTCGTCAATGACCTAGAGCAGGGAGACTCGAATGTTTCGAGTCCCCGGAGGCCCATTTTCGTTTTTAACCTTACCTTTGGTTTAAGGACCCAAACCAGGGGTTCTTGCCCTGAACGCGTGAGTTTTCATGAGTTCTTTTAACTTAGAAACTTGAAGTGTGTCATTCACAAACTTTGAGTTTATGTTTGTCGTTCTGGCGTGAAATTGTCGCGCTTGAGGCACACTAGCGATTTTGCGCCAGTGTTCTCTCTGGCTCTCCTTCTCACCCTCTCTCCCCCTATCCCTTGTCCTCGCTTGCTCGCTTGTGAGGAGGAATAGTTAGGGTAAGGGCAAGGGGCCATGAGGCCTCACCCTCTAGGCCCTCGCGGCCCCTCAGCTGCCGATTGCGGCCTCAGCCCAATCGGCATTTGGCGGCTGGCCGGCTAAGGCCCGCCGGTCGCTTGGCCGGGCGCCGCCCGTCCAGCCGGGTGGCAGCCAGCTGGCCTGTAGCCAGTGAACTGCTGGCCGTCGGCCAGCCCTTGTTGACGCGAGGGGTGGTCCGCAACCACCCCTCGCTTCAGCGAGGAGGGAGGGCCGAACTAGCCCTTTTGCTACAATCTTGCCCACTTATTATGAACCGTATTGGTTCATAAACAACAAGCAGGATTGATAGACAGCGAGTCATCAACGCTGTGAAAGAAACTTAATAATTTCAGTCACCAGCAAAACGTGAACACGTGCATGGAACTTGGACTAAAGCTTCAGCTTATCGGTCATCACGGTCAAAACATGTCCTCAATCAGTAGTGAAGGGAATCGATTTTTGACCGTCAGTTCATTCAGTGCATGATAGTCTATGCACATGCGTAAACCACCATTCTTTTGCTCACAAAAGGATCGGCACACCGTACGGCGAGCTACTTGGCTGAATCCACCCCTTTGCAAGGTACGATTTAATTTGGCATTCGGCCTCTCGCCTTTCCACTGGACTAAGGCAATACATGGGTCTAAATGCAAGAGTCGCCGCCACTTGTAGAGGAATCTTGTGACCCATGTGTTGTTCTAGTAGAAGCCTAGCTGATGGGTCTTGGAATACATCCAAGAACTCCGCCAATAGAGATTTGATCTCTTGTGGCGTGTCTTTCTTCATGTCTTCCTCCACTTTCCGATGGTGGACCAGAAAGTGTCGACAACCTTGAAAAACACGTCTCTCTTCCTACATCGCAGACAAGTTGGCATGGACTTTGAGTTGTGTTGGTGACAATTCTATAGTCGGATTTAGCTTAAAGCAACGCTGTCCTTTTGGGAGGGTCTAGCAAATTGATTCGAAGCACATTAGAGCCTTGCTTTCACAAAGCCAAGGATCACCTAGCACCACGTCAATCGGGCCAAGAAGGTTGAGTACCTTCAACGTGACACTCTGTGTGTACTCTTGAATACAATTTTTTGCTTTGTTGGTGCCGATCACATGTAATGTACGGTTGTCACCGACAACAACTGCGCCATGCGATGGCTCGTACTTCGAGCCAACCTGTCGGGTTAAAGCCAAGGTTGAAAAATGAGTCATCTCCTCCAGTGTCAGCCAGTACCTTCACGAGAGCACCAGCTAGGTGTCCTTTTAATAGCATTGTCATGTTACCTCCACTCTCTCGAGTGAAAAGGTTCGACGACGGCAAGCCGGGTTTGTGATAAGCACAGAATCTGTACGGCGGGCGCCGTAACTCCCATGATTCACCCACTCGAGTCTACGCCTTGTGGGAATGTGTAAATGTGGCTAGCACCTTCAAGTCCTTAAATCTGACTAGGTTGAAATTGTAGACCAATGGTACCGCAAATGCGATTGAGCTTATTGCTTTCTGGGCGTTTGCTTCAATTATTGGGTCCGACAACTCATGCGCAGTTGTTGGTGTCACCACCACTAAGCAGGTTTGGCCGTGCATCTCGTCTGGTGATGCAAAATTTAGAGGGCAATGTCGATTAGCAAGTTTAGAATGAGGTTCAACGAGGGGGGAGAAAACAACAGAGAAGTCTGAACTCGTTGAAAAATCACATTGTTTTACATCCTCATTTGAGAACATGAATCCACACTCCCAGTCCATTTTTACCCGTGGGTGGTCCCCACGAGGGTCACTCAGGGGTGGGGAAAATCCGCGCGATGGCCTTGTCCGTCTCCATGGCCGGGTCCATTGCCACAACCGCGGCCCTGTCCATAGCCTTGTCAGCGGCCTCCTCCTGCAACATCTCCACGAGGTGCTGATGATGCTATAGTTAACGCTACGGCCTGTTGTCCACTACCAGCAGCCTCGTGGCACTGAGCCCTACATTTGCCCGGCTGTATGCACTTGTGGCAAAGTCTGTTGCAAAAGGTTGTGTTGCAACACTCGCGCGCCACCTACAACTTGTCATTGTCGTGGCTGCGCTTGTGGTTTGGGGTCTTGTGCCCGCCAGTCTTCTTGACTGCAGGATTTGCCAGCTACTTGCCCTTGGGCCTGTCTCGCTGCCCGGCCCGGTCCCCTAGCCTCCTCAGCGTCCTTGTGCATGTCGTGGCCTTACTGTGCACGCGCGTTCGGCAGTGCGTCCAAGTAGTGCTTTGGTTTCGCCGAATAGATTTCACTCATGTTGTCCTGTAGTGCCCTCTAGCTTGTCGAAGCCTGGCAGGTTGTCGTTGTGGTGGTCTTTTCCTTCAACATCTCGTTGGCAAGACCATCATGCAAGTACTCCAGCAGCATGCACCCCGGGTACTTGAAAGTCTGAGTCCCATCGCCCTTGGTAAAGCTTTTGGCTTCCTCCACGAGTATGATGAATTCGACCAAGCTGGCTTCGTGCGAGCTACCCAACTGCCTGGAGTTCTTGATCCTGTGGAGGGTGCCCTACACTTCCTCACGCAGGGTGTACTTCTTACCCATTATCGCTCAAAAGGCCTCCCACAACATACCGTACTGCTACATGAAAGTTTGGGACTTTCTTTTTATAGTTACGAAATAAAGTGTGTTTGGGCTATAGCATTTATGCACAAATACAAAATGTGTGGGTTGAGTTCCACACAAACACAAAATAATCTGTACTCTGTCTTTGTTCAAACCCAGAAGGAGCATGGTTATGATGCATTGAGTTCAAATGCCCGAAACATACCTCATCGTGTGCCTCGCTCCTGGCGCAAAGGGGGTGGACTACATGCCACGTCACGCACGTGGACTGGCCGCTCTCATGCGAGCGACCAGTCCACAACTGAGGTCGCATGTTACTCAGACTCAACTACGCAAATTGTGCGGTCAAGGCCGAGCGGCCGACCATCAGCGAGGAGTTGAACGCGATGCATTGGAGAATTAAAAAAGACAAAACCGTAACCAGACCCCAATTTCACAAAGTTACAAAACAAGCTACCGTTGTTCCATACAAATACAAAAAAAGTAAAAAAATATGTTTAAAAAACCTTTCAAGTGGCAGTACGGTAGGTTGCCACTTGAGATGCGGCTGCTGTTCACCCCACTCCTTCACCTCATACTTGAAGAGCTTGTCTTCAACCCGCTTCGTGGCAAGGTCGTCCCACTGACTAAGTCAAGCCTTGTGGACACGTAGAACGTGCTCCATGCGATTCAGCCAGTCAGTCAACTTCACACCCTTTCGGAAGATCTGAATATTGTGGAGGAAGGACGTGTTCATGATCGGCCTCGAAGTCGTCAAGGTACGCAAGTCGTCGCTGCCACCGGTAGTGGCATGAGCACCCGCAGCGCGCTGTGATTACTGCTACATCCGTACTGGATCATGCTCTGCAATGGCTTGTCAAAGTCGTTACATCGGCGGCTTGCCTCATGAGCGGCTAGACGCTGTAGTCAGCGATCATGGTCGAGGTCCGTGATGCTCTATCGGTCGTGGGCCAGCAGGTTGGCGAATGCAAACTTCAGCTCTGATGTCATTAGAGCATCAGCGATAGCCTCAAGGGCATCGTGGTGTCCTGTTCCTTTACCCGCTGTAGGAGGGTATGGTTTGTGTACAAGCCTCCAAGGTGTCCCACCTTCCAGAGGAGGCTGTTGTCAGCGATGAAGCTTGAGTGGGCGCTGGTTTGACCCATTGTGGCCTCATCATTGGAAGGGGATTCAACCCCCACTCCTCCAAAATGGAGCCGTACCCCCACCGTCAATGGTGATCTTGAGTCGGCTCATCACCTTAGCAACCAACTCGGCAAGCCTGGGGCGGCCATCGCGAATTGCCTTCATGGCAACGTCGTCCGGCCTGTTCTTGCGGGAACTTCCCGTGTGGCTGCTTTTGGCACCTTTGGTGCTCTCGACAGCCTCGTTGCTAATAGCAACCTCTGGCGATCCGGCGAGCATCCTGCCCTTCTCAAGCGATCGGGTGGAGTACACCGTACGACGATTGCAATGATCGCAATCCTTGTTGCTTTCGCCATTGTCGGCGTCATGCTCTTCATCGGGGTCCACCCCCGGGTGGTCTTCCTTGAGCGCACCGTCTGTCGCGTGGGGGTTGTCCACGTGCACGTCGACGTGCTCCTCGAGCAGTTTTTTGGATCCCGCACGATGCTCGGTGTCGCTGAGGTTGGCTTTGGTTGCCTTGGGCGGTACGGTTGCCTTTAGTTTGGCAACTGTGCTCGCGGCGGCGGCTCCCAAAATTTGGAGTCCGCCGAGGGCATGTGGTGAGGCTGTCACCACCTTGTCCTTGTTGGTCTTAGACGGTCCGGCAGTTGCCATTTTGTCACCCATGCAACTAGCACGTGAAGACTGTTGTTAGGATCACCCCACCACTTCGAAGTGGTTATGCCTCTCAAAGTCTTCTTACTCTCACGATCAGTGTGGCAATCATGAATTTGATTTCTAAGTTCATGGGCCACCACAGTTGGCACAACCACGTGGTAGAAAAGTACTCTTTTTCTAGGCATCCACATTTCGGCACAAGCACGTGGATTTTGGGCAAAATCATAAGCTGTGACTCACGGCACTAGAAAATATAAGGAAACCTAGAGAAATGAGCCAGTACAAGATCAAGAAGCTGTATTAGTTTGAGCACCGCTTAACAAGGTGAGTGAGAGGCGAGGGGTCAATTCTACCTAAATGTTGGCAACCCCACGTACGCCCTCCTCACTAATCTTGTGTATTATGGCTTCTTGTCTTCTAGTATTCCTTGGCCTCTTTTTGAGTCTTTTTCGCACACCTTCCGCCCTCTTGTAGGCACCTTCCTTGTACTCCACGGCAATGTAGTAGCCTCCAAAAACTCTGAAGGTGGAGCCTTTCTCCTCTATCTTTTTCTCTCAGGCCATGAGAACCCCTGGTATTGGGAAAGGGCACTACCTCATTTTTTGGTCGAAGGGGTTTTGAAGGAGCCTTCAAAATGGGGAAGATTTCGTGGTTTTTGGGGGGTGGGAATTCCTCACCCTGTCCCACAAAAATCACCCTAGCCCCCTGGACGTGAGGAGAGACTGGAGGGAAGATGTTCCACCAAGTAGAGCTCGTTTCCAGCTCTTCCACGCACTTTACGACACTTGAATCCGTGAATTGTAGATGTCGTAGTCCCTTCTGGCGTTTGTATTGTTGCTTGCAGCTGCTGGCTGCATTTTGTATAGGACGTACCTGCTGTTTCCGTTGAACTCTTGGTCACGAGGGTCGCCTCGCTTTGAGAACCACTGTAACGTGTCGGAACCTCCAGCTCCTGCTCTGAAGTCGTTGTCAGATTTTGCCAAATGGCATTCTCAGTCCGCGTCAGGGGCTTACCCCCTTTGCAGGACACAAGGGCAATTGTCATCAACAACCGAGAGTAGAGAGGCTCGAATACTTCGAGTCTCCGGAGGCCTGTTTGTGTTCTTAACCGTACCCCTAGTTTTGGGACCCATATAAGGGATTTTTATCTGGAACTCATGAGTTTGCACTAGTTTTCTGTCTTAAAAACGTGATGTTTGTCATTAACAAATTTTTAGTCTATGTTGGTCGTTCCAGGACAAAATCGTCTCGTGCGAGGCACGCTAGTGATTTTGCGCCAGTGTTCTCTCTTGCTCTGCCCCTCACCCTCGCCCCCCCTATCCCTTGTCCTTGTTTGCTCGCTTGCAAGGAGGGCGAGTAAGGGCGAGGGCACGTGGCCACAAGGCCTCGCCCTTGAGGCCCTTGCGGCCCCTCATCCACCGATTGCGGCCTCGTCCCGATCGGCGGCTGGCGGCTGGCCGGCTGGTGGCCGGCCGGTCGCCTGTTCGGCCGCCAGACGTCCAGCTGGCTGGCATCTAGCTGGCCGGAGTAGCGAACTGCTCGCTCCGGTCAGCCCTCACTAATGCAAGGGGTGGTGCGGAACCACCCGTCGCTTCAGCGAGGAGGGAGGAAACATAGTTGGAGTGGATTTAAGGCAAGAGGAGCGCCAAGAAGGAAGATCCGTCGCAAAACAGCCTAGAGTTGTTACATATTTTGTTAGGTAAATCTTGGCCAATATTTTTGTGTTTTAACATTTTCTCATCGCATCTGTGCCCTGTTTTGCATACCAAGTCCAGGTCTTCTAATGCCATTCCACAGAAGTTGCAAAGAGGAAGGGTCGGGGTTTTGCAAGGAGTCATCAAAGACAACTCACCAGCACAAGTTCGTTGCGTAGTCAAGATTCTTGACTGATATTGAGCTCACAACTTGCCTCCTATGTGTTTCTTGTTCCATTATTGGTGATGGAAAATGCATGAATGAAATGATGAATGGATCGAGACAGATGTAGGGAGGACGGCTGGTGGAGAAAGAGGCAAGAAACAACAAGGAAAAAATGCCCCCAGTACAATGATGGGAGGTGGAGGTGGAGGTGAGGGAGGAAGGCAAAACCATTTCCTATCAATACTGAGTGCTTGTGATAAATGAACGTGTAAGCCAGATATGGATGAAAACAAAGCTATCCATGTGATTGACAAAGACCAATCTGTTTTTGCTTTATTGTAGTCTGACATGGACAAATTGTTCCCTTCACACACACACACACACACACACACACACACACACACACACACACACACACACACAC